>VXBO01008600.1:155391-257379 GCA_013400135.1 Rhinoptilus africanus | reverse complement strand
CTGCCCACCAACACCCCCAGGGCCCTTTCTGCCGGGCAGCTTTCCAGCCCCTCCGCCCCGAGCCTGTAGCGCTGCCTGGGGTTGGTGTGACCCAAGGGCAGGACCCGGCACTTGGCCTTGTTGAACCTCGTGCCATTGGCCTCAGCCCAATTATTGATGGAGACAGAAGAGCAGCAATGGGTGTAGGGCATCCTTCACTCTCAGTGTCTCCAAAGAGGCTGGCCATGAGGGATCATCCTCTGGCTAGTGGAGCTCTGTGGTCTTGCTTGGCTCTGAAGGAAGGTTCTTGCTCTCCAGATAGCTGGGTAAAGAAACTGGAATAGTAGGTGGTTCAGTGTGAAGAGGAAAATCTTGGAGGAAGTGTTATAGTCTTCCAGTGGCTTGTCTGGCCTCCTCCCCCTGTGCAAGAGGGGCAGGGGCAAGAAACACTGCTCTCTGAGCCATCCCTTCTCCGCAGACTTGGTGTAACTGGGTGATACAATGGGGTAAGGCTGGTGGCAGGTGGGACATATCCCTGCTGCTTCCATCTCAGCTGGTTGTAGAGCTGGGATGTGATAAATCTGGGGTTGACCTTGCTGTTTTTCCTTTTCCAGAGGAGGTCATGCTGGCAGAAGAAGACAAGAATGCGGAAGAGAAATCTCCTCTGGACGGTAGGTCTTTTTGCTGTGCAGCTTTTGTCCTGTGACACGTGAGAGGTTCACCTGCTGTACACTGACACGACTTTCCATTGTCACCAGGAGGGTGTGAGGAGCACGCTCTTGCATGCACTTGGCATAAGTCGGGCTAAAGAAGAGTCCCTTTTCCCATAGCGGGTCTTCTTTTTGAGGTTGCAGGTGGATGATGAGCAGTTATGTGATGCACCGCTCTGGGATGGGGATCTGCCCTTGGGGTCGGTCGGTCCCTACGCTGCCTGTTGGGACCGCAGCGTGGCGGGGGACGCTCGTCAGCCTCTGCCGAGCATGGCTGGCTGTGTATACGCGCAGGTTGTGGCGGGGGTAGGCTGCAGAGCGGATGCCAGAAGAGAAGTGCATTGACCGAGAGAAGGCAGGGCTCTAAACCGAGGTTTCCAACTGGATTTGACAAAGAGACTAAGACCCCTGTTACTTGTAAGCAGTAAGACATAACAGGGTGTGGTGATCCTATCTTCCGACGTGTGACCCTAGCATTGAAGGATGGCCGGAGGTACCGAGCTTCAGATGCAGCGAGGCTCCAGGGACTGCCCTCCCTGTGCCTCCAGACCCTTGAGCTCTTAGGATGCGACAGCCAGTCAAAGTTCAGTTAAAAGATTCTTCCCTCTCCCTTTTCTGACCATCTTTCGTCCTCCCATGTCTCCTCCTTTCCCCTCCCCTCCCTTTCCTTCCTCTTTTTTTTTCTCCTCCCATTCACTGTCAGGGAGGGCCGCCTCGGAAGGGCCGATTCAACAAGGCACGGCACCGGCAGAGACTAGCAGCGGCAGCAGCTACAACAGTGAGTGGATTGCAAATCACCAGGGGCTTAGGTGGCACAGCGGGGCAGGTCTTCTCCCCCCCAGCCCCACCTGCCCAGGTCACCGGAGATGTTTCCCAGCTGGTTTTTGCACCTTGTTTCCGAGCCACATGGCTCCTTGGGGTATCAGGTGCCCAGCCACTGGTCCACCTTGGCCAACTCGGTGACCTGTGCTCGAGGAGGACTTGGGGATGAAGAGCTGGGGCTGCAGAAGGTCAGGGCTGAGGTGTGCTTGGCAAATCTTTGTGTTGGGTGCCTGGGGATCTGTGTGTGTGCGTTGGGGACGTTTGTCCGGCACGTGGGTGCAGCCAGGGCTTGTAAGTCTGGAGCTGGAATGAGTGTCTGGAAGAGTAGCCTGAAAAGTCGAGTGGTGTAAGTGAACTAGAGGTGGGTACAGGCCTTGGAGTAAAGACCCGGGTATACTAAGGCTCCTTCTTTACTGGTAAGCTAAAGGAGCCCAACAGTGCTCCCAGCCTTGAAGCCAACTGGTATGGAGCAGCCCACATCTATGCTGGTAAATTATCTTAGTCTCCAAACCAGAGGGACATTGCATCCAAGGTGCCTGTAGAGGCGGCACGACCTAATTGCTAAACACATGCAGGAGTTACATGGGGGAGAAGATGAAGAAGATGCTCAGTTCACGCCAGGGAGTGTTGTAAAACTTTAATCCCAGGATTGGTTATGTTCCAGTGCTGGGGATGGCCCTGGACGTGATGGAGTGTACTGGGAGAGATGCAGCCTGAAGGACCCACAAGCTGGTATTGCTGGGACTGAGGAATTCAGCCTACTGCTGGGTGGGGAAGAAAAGAGCAAAAGCGGTTATTTGCCAAAAATTGGATTCAGATCACAGGTTCAGAGCACCCTCTCCTCTTCGAGCCTCTCCGAACCTGGGCGATGCTCTGGGTGTTTCCTTGAAGCAACAAAAGCACTAACGCTTGCCTTAGCTGCGGAGGAAGAAAGCGCATCCGTTTCTCTGGCAAGGCAGGGAAATTTGCGTGGCGTGAGGGGATTTTTCTGGTCGGAACCTACCCCCAGGGCAGTCGCGGCAGAGTGAGTGGGTTTGCTGTGTGTGCCAGCTGAACAGTATGTATCACCACACCGTGGGGTGTCTTACTGCTGATCGAAAATGGTGCTTAGTTTACTGTCTGTCTTGAAGCTGTGACAAAACCGTTATCAACGTATTTTTTTCTGCTAGTTCTCAAGGTTTTTGCAGGTAGGTGGTCATGGGGCCAGGGTCCGCGCTGCTCCTGCGTTACCCCTCGTGCAGCGGGTGAACGGCGCAGACCTCGCCGAGCCTTAGGCTGCAGTTCTCTTTCCCTCTCGAGTAAAATGGGGTAGTGATCTTTGCCCTCTCCGCAAAAGATGTTGTTTGGACCCAGTGTGTTTTCAAAGAATTTATGCCATCCCCAGAGGGAAGGAATATGTACAGTGGGTGCTATTAAGGGTATATTCGCTGATTTGTGGCAGTTGCCTTCGATAGAGCGTTTCTGCTCCTTAAGGCATGGTGTATCCGAGCACCGTAAACGCTAACTTCTTAATGGTGCACACTGTAAACAGCATTAATGTCTTTAATGGATAGAAGCACTCATCTCAAAACCCACTGGGGCTCAGAAAGATGCAGTGACCCTGCCCAGCCCTTCTGCTGTGCTAAAAGGTCCGGTAGCTCCCGTGACTCCCCAAACCTTCAACGGCTGGAAGGCTAAATAAATAAACGACCCTGGCATCAAAGCATGCAAAACCCCGCAAGGCTGTAGGTTGTCTGATTTACTCCAGCTTACCCTTGTGTGAGGGCTTTATGCTGGCGTTGGGATGTAAATGCTGGCCCTGGAGAGTGAAGGGAGGGGGAAAGAGAACCCACTCTGAATGCTCACAGGGCATTTTCTCTTTAATTTGCACACAGTGTTGAAAAGAGCCGCAATAAAGAAGAGCAAAAACGACTTGATTCATGCTGAAGAAGGTGAGGACCATTTCACAGACATTTGCTCCGTTGGTGAGTACTGGCTTCGCACTGCCTGAGGTTTAGATCTCCACCTAAACGTGTTCTTGCCGTGTTTCCTCTGAGCGGCTCCTTTGCCTCCAGGAGAGGCGGTTTCAAGGAGGAGAATTGTCAGTATTCCTGCAGCAGTAGCAGCACTCGACTTGCCAAAGCAAATGGCTTCGTGCCTTCCCCCTGTCCCCTGCCCTCTCAGCCATTGCATGCCGCACTCCTTAGGAGAGCCCTGCTGAAACGCTTGGAGAATCCGTGCTGTGCTGGCCATGCCGTGATTCTGCTTGAAACATGCTCATTTCTGCTAATGAAGCCCAACTAACATCAAACGGTGCTGCTGAGCCTCATCTGTTGTAGGGAGGAGAGGAGGTGGACACTTGGTCACATCTGTCACTAATGCACGGTCTATAGTTTTGCCACCTTTGCCGGGTGAATGGTTACTGGGAAATGCTGGGCAGTGGCCTGAATTCGCTCATTCTTGCCTTAGAAGAGGTGTTAAAGCAGATCTCCATGTTTCTAAAGCCAGATATGGAGATACACACCCCCGTGTGCATGCAATGACCCACGCACCTCCTCTGCGGAGCATCGATGGTGCTAATTTGGTATCTTCAGCTCTGGAGAATAAGCCGCTGCCAGGCTACAGAGGACCTAGCTGTTCTGCCATTGACGGAGAGCTAATTCCCTCCCAAGATGATGCCAGGCGAGGAGGCAGGAGGCAGATCTGGGGTTTGCACCTAGTCTAAGGTCAGCCCTTTAGACATCAGCAGAAAGACCTTTCAGCTGTGGGCTTTTCCTTGCTGTCTGGGGAGCCATCTTCCTGACCGCTTTGGAGTTAGCTTATTCCTGGCCCTGGTGTTCCAGCCTGTATTTTGTTTTGCTGCTGAAGCCGCAGATGTTCTCATTATCTTCCAAAGAAATGTCTTGGCACCTCAGTTACCATAAAGCAGCAAATCCTGGATGCATAAGAGCAGCAGCACAAACAGTACATTTGAGAGTACATGTCCATATACGCCTGCAAGCATGAGTGCCTCAAATGCTCTTTGGAAATTCGGCATTAACATTTTAAGAGGTTACAGCTGCTGCTGGATTCTTTTTTTTTTTCCCCTCCCCTCTTTAAATGAAGACCTGGTTGCAGGAAATGAATGTTGCTCAGCATGTTACTGACACCCTCACCCACTGTTGAACTGCCACGATCCCCCCAGGCTGAGCAGGCTGCAGGTTTTGTGGCTAAACTGCTGACACTTCGGAGAGGTTTGTTGCTGAAAAAGGGCAAAAATGCAGCAGCCGTGTGCATTTTTGTTTTGTTTTACTCTGGGCAGCTCGGATCCCTGCATGGATAACAAGGAACGGTAATTTTTTTGGAACGTTTGTTCATGGTTGCAATAATTATGAGGTCTTTGCGTTCACATCCAAGTCCCTCCCGGCTCTGGGCACCCATGCCACGCAAACAGATCTTTGAGTTCAGCGTTTCAGGTGGCAACGGATGACGGAGCATCTGGACTCACAGATAATCTGATGTAGAGCTGGGAACTGTCTCGGGAGCATATGGCAGGGAAAATAACAGCAGTGCTTTCCACCTTCTGCGAGTGGTTCACCCACTTGGGAAAAGTGTTTTTGATTTTGATTCACGGAACAAGGCAGAAGATACTTCTGTAGGCTCCTGAAAAGGCTGAAACTCTGCATAACATAAACAATCAGATCATATGGGCAATTATGCATAAAGAATATGTTTTTGAGAAAAGGGCTTTTTGGATGGTTTCCTAGGATGTCTTGCTGATGGGAGCATAAGGACTGTGGAAGAACTAACAATGTAATCACTGAGTGCAACGGGAAGATGCGGACCAGAGCGGTAGAGACTTTGACAGGTCTCTTGCTGGCCGTTGACTGAATGCGTCCCACTTTAATTCAAGCACAAGCACCTCAATGAGAATTATAATTGCATTATAAAGCTCTGTAGTGGTAAACACTTCCCGGCGTGTTCTGGAGTTGTTCTTAACTTTTATTCTTTTATTTTCTCCTAACTCTCAGCCTTTCTTTCCGCACTAATGAGCGTGCAGCACAAGACGATGCTGGCTGCTTATGGCTTCCCACCCTTCCCACTGTACCAGGCACAGGACACTGTCTTGATTGCCGGGCAGAGAAGTCTGGAGAAGTGGATGTTTTCTCTGTTTAGATCAGTTTAAATACTGCTAGTTTTTTGGTTTTTTTTTTTTTTTCTGGAGGATCAGTAGAGAGGGGACAAAAGGGCAGCAGACCGTTCCCATGCAAATCTGAGAGCACAGACCGGCTTGAATATCTGAGAGGTCTTAACCTGCCAAACAGTATTATGATGCGGTGCAGCCTATATCTTAACCTGTAGTTCATTTTGTTGCCTTAAGGCAATAGATGAGCATTGATTTATTACTTTTTTTTTTTTTTTAAAACTTCTGTCAGCTTCCTATTATCAAACTACCAGAACTGGCACTGAGCTTTTCCGCAGGGAGCTTGTTCAAAGCCTGGCCAGGGCCATCTCTGCATTTGGTGTGTTGGGGGATGGCCAGAAACATGAAATGAAGCCGGGAGTTTGCCTTTCTGTGGGGGAGAGGGCGCAGCACGCTCTTGTGTCGCTGTGAGGCTTGGAGAACCCGTTGCCGTCACATCTGGATGCTTCATCCTTTCTACGGGGTGCTGCGTTTGCTGTTATTGCAGGATGGAACAGGGCGAGATTCCCACCCTTTCCAAGTGTTGAAATGTAAGCGAGCACACTCAAAAATTTGGCTGCTGCCACCAGAACACTTTGTTCATGCAACTCAGCCGCCTCCAACGACAGCCCGTGCAAGTCACCTGCTCTCACCGTGCTCGGTCCAAGACAGGACGGTGTGTGTCCTGGTCAGCCCTACCCGCTGGGAGGCTCCATCCCGCCATGGGGAAGGGCAATAACACATTTCCTTGCCGCCAACCACCTTAAAACAAAGTTCGCTAGCCATTTCTGAGGGGTGCCAGCACAGCGTGAAACAGGTAGTGGACAGCCTGTGGCAATCACGATTTGCCCTGCTTGCAACGGCAACGGATGCGCGTGTTGATGACTAACGTGTGCCGATTTCTCCTGCCTCAGCACTGGCCGGAGATGGCCTTTTCATCTGTTTGAGCGGTGCCTGCTACCACAGGGGGAGAGCTCCCATTAGAAATCATTTCTTCCGTCAGCTTCCTGTTGTTAAAACATTTGACTCTCTTCCAGGGTTTCAGACCAGAGTGGAAATGTAGCTGATAGAAGCAGAATTGATACAAATGAGTAGCTGCACCCAAAATACGATGCGCGGAGGCAGATTGAGCCCTCTGCTGTAGAAATACATGAAGCTGGAGAGTGAAATAAGGAGACTTGTAAGAGCTGGGTCTTTGCCTGGGAAATGGGGACCAGCTTTCCTGTTGCCAGCTACCCGGCTCCCAGAGGATGTGCTCCACACCATGGGCAGAAATACCACTGCGCCCGGTGCTTTCTATCCCTCCAGTCAACCGGAACTCCAAAATTCATGAGTTAAACTGGGACAATCAAGATTGTTTCAGAGGGTTGGAAGCCCAGTTTCTTTAGGTGGTGGAGCTGGCCGTTCATTCATAAAGTTTTAAAATCCCAGCCTTCATCCCTCACGATGTCATTGCAAGCAAGATGCCCTTGCTCAGCCCATGGCCAGTGTGCCCAGCTTTCTGCTCAGCCGCCTTTCTGGTGCTTGGGAGAGGCTCTGTGTGCCCGGGAACATTCTCCGGCCTTTTGCCTGCTGGGATGTGGTGTGGTGACTCTTCTTTCTGCCCCAGGGTCTCCTTTTGCCCGAGCCAGTTTGAAGAGCGGGAAGAACGAGAGCTCGTCCTACTTCAGGAGGAAAGAGAAAATGTTCCGGTTCTTCATTCGGCGCATGGTGAAAGCTCAGAGCTTCTACTGGATCGTCCTCTGCGTGGTGGCCCTCAACACGCTCTGCGTCGCGATGGTGCACTATGACCAGCCGGAGAAGCTCACCACTGCGCTGTGTGAGTACGGGGGACTCTACCTGTCCTCTAACGAGGTCTTGCATTTTTAATTACTCTTGAGCACTGTCACATCCGCATGAGATCTGGTTTTCGGCTTCCTCTGCCTCCCTCAGAGGAAGGTCAGAAGTGCTTTAATATGTTGTTCTGGTAATTCAAAAGTAATTGAGTCATACAAATCAGAAAAAATCCACCAGAACGAGGTACTGGTTTGAGATGGGAATGTTATCCTAAACGTTACCTGAAACTTCAGATTCAACCTCATTCAAGTCTTGTAACGTGTCAGGAGGACTTGTTCTGTGGCAGGCTTTATGGAAGGAGGGGGAATGGCTCTGCACTTGAGGAAAGGCAGGGCTCTGTCTAATCAGCATCTGCCCTGAGAACTGCAGAATCCACACCACTGTGCAGCGTGACTTTCTATTGCGGACATACTTAAAGCTCTTCCAGCTCTGCCCTCCCTGAGATACCAGCACATGCAATGGTCGGTGCTACCTGGGAGATAAAAATGCCTGTCTGCTTGTAGACTCATACATTAATTCCCTGCAGTTGTAGCAATTATTGTCATATTCTTTAAAAGCTTGCAACTCTACAGAAGGTCTTTTTTGATAATCCTGCCCTCCCTACTAATGGTGTGTGACTAGATGGGATGGATGTCAGGATGCCCTTCTGTGAAAATACAGTGATAGAAATAACACCATACAGAAGATTATGCTATACTTGTGCAAAAGCTTTTATTTTAGCTTGGTTCCTTTGGTCACCTGTCAGTTTAGGCTCCAGATAGTCTATAAGTGCATTTGAAGTATGAATATTTTTTTTTTAAATTGCATATTGTTTTGTCTTATGATGAATAATAAAAGGAGGCAGTTTTCTGCAGTCAGAGCCTTTACCCATCACAGTGTTATGCTGAGGTTGCAGACTTGCTCGCGAAGCCTGTTTTTTAAAAAATTTTGTGGAAAAAAGAGAGCTTTTTGTTAGTTTTAATGAAGGCTATAGGCTATGACTCCTAGAGCTGGAAAACTTGTAGAAATTGGGAAGAGAAGAATATGGGGACACTGGAAGTGGGACACTGCAGCTTTTCCTTCTGAAGGGAAGGCATGGAGAGTTTGTTTCTGGAAGACACAGCCCTTGCACTGGCTTCTTCTCACTCCCAGGAGCAAATCTTCCATTCAGCACTTGATATTCAGATGTGGCTAGTTCAGAATTTGTTAAATAAAACTTCTGAAGGAAGTGAACGAAAGACTAGAGAAAAAAAGAACCCAAACATTTCAAACAGTCCAACTTAATAATTTTGGCTCAGATCATTAAAGATACTTATCTACTTAATTTTTCTTGATTTCTACATAAATTAGATACTTAAATATTTCTAGCCCTAGATCCTCAGGTCTTACCTTATTATAAAGAAGGAAACTTTTGAAGCGTTTTTTTTTTTTTTATATATAGACTTAAAAGGTCAAGAATACTAGGTGCTCCGACTTCAAAAACCTTCCTATTAATGTTTGCTGAAATATTTAATACCACCAGGTAACTGGGGCTATAATGAGAGATGCATAAGAAGGATAGAAAATTCTTTCAACTCTGCATTTGGTGTTTTGGTTGAATTTTTTTTTGCAAGGTTTATACTGAAAAGAGAGGCAGACCTACACAGAGAAGTCAGTCTTGCTTATTCATTTCCTAATTTAACAGAGGAAATAATAAGCTAGATTGGCAGAGTAATTAGAAGTTTGAGGCTTAGGATTTCCTTTTGAATTAGGTCTAAATGTCTAGAAAAAACCCAGTACTTTAAGTATTCCAACTCAAAAAAGAAGGCTTCAGATTTACGAACTCACTTTCAGGAATGCCTTATGCAGTAAGTTTTCTAAGAGAGCATAAAGAAACCTGTGAGCCAGCAACTTCTACTTATTATTCATAGGAGAACTGGAAGGGATGTTTCTGTGGATTAGAATTAAAGGTACACCTCCAGGTGGGAAATGTGTCTGGGAGAGATGCCACAAACTAGGCTCCCACCCTACCTCAGTTGAGGATAAAACATAGGGAAGGTTGAGATTGTGTTGTGCCTGGGATCAGGGATTGGGGTGGATCCTTCCTTCAGGAGCTCTGCATGTGTCCATAACGCCCAGTACTGTGAATTGATTTCAGAAACACTTGGGTAGCATGCTTCGATTTCGTGGTGCTAGGGTACCAGCTAGCTAAGGACCAGCTAGCTAAAATGGACTTATTTTTAGTGGAAATATCAGAAAAACATCAAAGAACCATGTGTTCTTGGGAGTTAAATCCTTAGCATCCTCCCAGCCGTAGGTGCTTTCCTTTGTCTTGTCTGCCCTTTGTATGTCTTTGCATCATTGCACGACTATTTACTTGTAAGATTTCAGTGTCCTTTGTCAATAAGGAAACACCTGGAGAGGTGTCTCATGAATTAATCCCTTGGATTCACTGAAAGAAATACTTGTGGTTACAGGTAAACCCTGCTAGAAATAACGCTGTAGCTGGTGAGGGGCAACACAGGTGGGCCATTGAAATAAAACAGAATTTCTGAGGATTCACAGGTTTTGTGGGTGTATAGGCATAAACAGTGGGGCTTTAAACAGAGTGGTACAAGATTAGCCACTATGACATAGAGAATAAAAGCTAGTGATGCAGAATGACTGGTGTCCATGGAAATTCAAAGATACTCTAGATAATTTTCTCTGGATTTATTAATTTATTGTTTTTTTCAAAGATAGTTTTCTCCAAGACAGGAAGCAATGGTGCCATGGGTTCATTCTGAGGAGGATTGTCTCTGGTCTGCCTTGTGGCATTGTGCAATAAAAGCTAGGAAGAAACCTATTTTAACATAATTTTAGAACAAAGACATTCTGCAAATAGTCCACTGAAAAGGCTTACAAGTTAAACCTCTTAAATTACTTCCAAACAATCCCAACTTTTCAGGATGAACTACAATATTGTATTCATGCCTGTCTGCATTGGTAATGACCTAAAGGCTTCTGCCTGCTTTTCTGAAGGATGGTACAGTTTTTACAGCATAATCCTTCCTACTAATCTAAAGTTTAACACTGAATGCAGGGAATATTTTCTCCCCCTCTACGCCTCTCTGGGAGACCCCACCTGGACTACTGCATCCAGCTGTGGAGTCCTCAGCTCAAAAAGGACATGGACCTGCTGGAGCAGGTCCACAAGAGGGGCACAAACATGATCAGAGGGCTGGAGCCCCTCTGCTGTGGGGACAGGCTGAGAGAGCAGGGGGGGTCAGCCTGAAGGAGAGTAGGCTCTGGGAAGACCTTTGAGCCCCTGCCAGTATCTGAAGGGGGCCTACAAGAAAAGCTGGGGAGGGACTTTTTACAAGGGCGTGTAGTGATAGGATTGAGGGTTGACAGCTTCAAACTGGAAGAGGGGAGGTTTAGATGAGATATTGGAAAGAAATTGTTTACTGTGAGGGTGGTGAGCCCCTGGCCCAGGTTGCCCAGAGAAGCTGTGGCTGCCCCATCCCTGGAGGGGTTCAAGGCCAGGTTGGACGGGGCTATGAAAAACCTGGGCTGGTGGGACATGTCTCTGCCTATGGTTGGAACTAGATAATCTTCAAAGTCCCTTCCAACCTAAACCATTCTATGATTCTGTGAATATTTTACACCTTAAAGTATATGGGACTTTGCATGGGTCAACTGGTTATTTTGTTGTTGCAATCATGGTAAGACTGGACTTGGCCCCTCTGACTCCTGCAGGCACTATCCCTCAGCCAGCCTGGTTAACCCCGCAGGTACACATCTGGGAGTGAGCCCAGCTGTGATTTAGCCCCGAGGAGTGGTCCTTGAAAGCCCTGTTCTGCCCAAGATTTGTGCACAAATCCATTGGATACAGGCAGAACAAGATATCACGAAACCAGGGGATTTTAAACAGCTCCTGGAAATACTTGAGAAAAATCCTTTAACTGAAAGAGTGACAGAGTTTTAAAAATGGCTTTAAAGTTAATCCATGATGAGGGAACGATGCTACAGAGGAGCAGGACTTGGCTAGTCTGATGTAGAGCAAGAGAGAAGTAGCCAATGCTAATTAAGTTTTTTCATGGAAGGTGCTTGGAAATGAACTGATGAGGAGTTTTGTGATCTCTAGCAGCGGGAGAGAGTGCGGTAAAGTCTGGGAGGATCCGCTAAACCCTGAAACTCTACCCAGGCACCTCTAATTCAATTATACCTGTCCCTCTGGGGAAAAGTTTAATTACATTACAAATTAATTTTACTTAAAGAACAGTTGGTAAAAGCCTACGGGTCTGCATTGATTTATTTTTCCCTTGGTCTTTTTCTTTTAACTTTTCTGTACTTGAATTGTTCTGATTAGCTTTCTCTGCTTGATATTCCATATTTCTGCAACTGCTTTGGAAAAGGAACTGCAGGAGCTTTAGAAAAGGGCTTGGGATTTCTTTAGTCTTATTGAAAGAGGTGATGAGAAATTTTTTTGAATTCTTGGGGTATGCTGAATAACAGAACATACTTTATGCCCCTGTAATTATCCCTAAATTAGATCAGAGGTTTTCCTTCTCTCTACGGAAAGGACACCACTGCCAAATTGCAATAGGAGTTTTCTCATACTGCACATGGACACATGGCATGTTTTGCTCACTGAAGCATGGACCTTCCATTAAATAAGTTGCATTTCCCTATAAAATTATGTATTTCATGCAGCCACCTATGACTATCATCTGTTTGTGTTAATTTCCACCATTGCCAGTATTCCCAGAAAGAGACTTCTCTTGGAAGACAGCTCTGTAATCTGCCCTAGAAAAGCATCCCTGAGATCTGGTAGCGGCAAAGATGCATCTTCAACTGGCGGCGACAAACCAATAACATCCATAAGTGGTCACACAGTGGAGGTGATGAGATTTTCAGTCAGGACTTCACCTTTTTAGAATACATGCTCTAGCTTGAGCAGAAGTTGCAAGTCTAATGGCAAACAGCTGAGGGGATCTGGGTGTTCTGTGCTGTGCAGGGGGCCAGCAGAGATGGTGCTGGTGGTGGTCTCCTCTTCCTCTGGCTAAGCTGTGGAAGAAGGCTGGAACCAGAGATCTCTGACCTCTACCAGGTGGGCTTTGGGGACCACGATGAGGGGGTTTTAGGACTGGATCAATAAGGTTTCACTTGGGAGCCTTCTCATCAGGCTTCCCTTCATGAAGCAGCGCTCTCCATCTTTCTCCAGCTAACACTACAGTGATCCTTAACTTGCTCCTAAATTTATATCTGTCTAAAACCGAGATCCAGAATGTCTCTTTTCTGATAAACTCAATATTTGAAAACAGTATTTTAGCCGTTATGGCCTGAGAACATCTTCCCTGTTGGCCGCGCAACGCTGAACCATGTGTTGGGTGCAATTAGGCTTTTTTTGATGAAGTTGTGTTTGCCTTTGAAGTAGACAGCCAGCTCCCTCCGGATATAAATATGCAGCCTTTGCAATTGCGAGGAAAAGGCTTTCTGAAGCGAGCATATTTATTTATGTCTGCTGAACACTTCACGTCTGCTTTGTCAAAGAGGAAGGAGTTGTGCTTTGCTGAGGTTCTCCTCCTGGTTGGTTTTGTGCGAGGAGGATGAGGAGAGGAAGCCAAAGTGTCCGACTCGACTCTGGCGCCTAATGACATCGAACTCAGAGACAGGGCAGAAATGGAATTAACGCATGGGTGATTGACAAAAAAGAGCCCCTAACTGTCTAATTCAAACGTATAGGGAAAAAAGATGCTGGCACGACCTTTGCCAATAGCACAAATTTGAAATTAAATAAGAGCATTTGTATCAAACTTTTTTTTTCCTCAAATCATATTACAAAATGCTTCTGCTTAAAGCAGATTAAATTACATGTGGGGTCTGAATACCAGAAGGTCCAAACAAAGAAATTGCATTTTCAATTATATGGGCAGGGCCATGTCAGGAGAAATCGTGTTTCTGATCCATTCCCTGGAGAAGCCAATTCATTTTGATTCAATTCCTTCTGGCCAAGGAGTTCACTGGGTCCATATTTTCCTCGCCTCTATCCCTTGTCCTCACCGTACAATGATTTTTAGCATCTGGTAGCTGTGGAAATACAGCTGTTGCTGCCTGTTTTGAACTCTGATCTAGATGGAAGTCATCGGCTAGGAAAGGACAAGTTGTGTGGCTCTTTCAAGAGCAGCAGAAGGAAGTTGTTTCTTGGATGTTATGAGTTTCTAACGTTTCCTGTTGTTTGGTTTTGGGGTTTTTTTTTGTTGTTTTTAATCAAATATTTCTTCATTTTGTTTTACTTAGAGAGGGCATTTCTAACTTTTTCTCCCGTGATATTCCGATTTTGGATGTGTGCTTGCAGGATCTGTCAGTCCAATGATGGCACATTGCACTTGGTGATACCTGGTTTTTGTTCATACTTCTGCTGGATGGGTGACTGTACATTAATCCTGGTTTCTTTCCTCATTTTTGAAACTATGGTAATTGTTTTGGCAAAGCACACTGAGATTTGTTGGGGAAAATTGCAGTAAAAAACCCCTACCTCCTATTTTTGTTATTCTGTGAAAGAATATGCGTGTGCATGAAATGTAACTCTTGAAGGTGAGTCTGGTGGATAGAGAAGAGGAATCTCCCTGCCGGAGCGAGATATGAAGCAGGCGGAGGCTGTGCAATGCTTTCTGACCCACAACTCTTCCCTAGGATTTGAAGTTTTATCTGCTACCTAAGCAAGGCCACCAGTTTCAAAGCAGTGGTTTGAGATCAATCCTTGTGGTAGCGAGACTTTACATTGAAGTCGCAGAACGGTTTGGGTTGGAAGGAACCTTAAGGATCATCTTGTTCCAACCCCCCTGCCATGGGCAGGGACACCCTTATGCGCCGTCCGTCTTGCTGAGCTCTGCTGAGCGTGAAACCGCAGATGGGAGTGAGAACTTCCCAGCAAGGGAGAGACTCTTGTCAGCACGAACCCTGGTGTGAGATTTCCCTCTGGGCCGATGACTGAAATCGGTGACAGCAGCAGCACAAATTCTTCCACGCCCAGAGAAGATGCACGTGTTTTACTGGGAGAGTTTTGTCTTCTGGTTCTTATCATTTCCAAAGTACGCAGGGTGCAGAATGGAAGTTCAAGATCTGGCTTGGAAGTTAATTTAAGCTTCTGGTTTACAGGGCCAGCTAGTAATAATTAAGGATTTTAAAATTCTTACTACTTCACAATGTGCAAGGAAATTCAATACCATTGAACACGTTTTGTATTTTTTTTAAATAATCTGTATTTTTATATTATTTGACTTGTCAGCCATCTCATTTTGTGCCTGACATTGATTCACCTGGTCCCTTTCCCTTTGCACTCGTATATTCGGACGGATTGCCAGTGTAACTGTGGATAACTCCCTGTGCTGGGATCCCTTGTGTTGGAAACTGCTGTTTGCTCACTGAGCTGTTGCATCTGCTGATGGAAAGGAGAGAAAAGTTGTAGCACGGTGCAGGTGGGAACGTGCTTCTAGCAGGTTTCAAGGGAGATGGAGGTGTGCTGCTCCTTCAGGTGACCGTGCCTTCCCCTGGGCACTGAGATCCAGCGGATGGAGCCTACCTCTTGGTAGGAAAAAGGCTGAGAAGTCTGCAGACCTCATTCTTTGTCATCTTATTCCTCATATGTGAACGCTTTGCCCTTGATAGTCTCCTTTAATGATATCGCTCCTCTTTTCATGCACAATAGGTTACATGGTATAATTAATACCCTCCTGGTATTTCCTCTCCTATTGCAAATGTTGGTAGAAGTGTCCTTGTAGGCTCCTCACCGCAGTGTTAATAAGACCTTTCTCATTTACTTAATGCTTCCTGGATTTCAGTTAACTTTATGCCTATGATATTTCATGACTGTCTTTCATTTAAAATTTAAAACTCTTTTTAAATATTTTTTGATAATTGAAGCTGTATTTTTCAAGCCATTTCAAAAGACAAGCAGCAATACTAGATGGACGCGGGCCGACCGCCCTCCCTCGCTATGAAGGTGCAAGGCGATGGAGTGAAAGCCACGCGGTTTGAAAAGGACCCTTGGTCACAGAATCACAGACTGGTGGGGTTGGCAGGGCTCTCTGAAGATCACCCAGTCCAATCCCCTGCCAGACCAGGGTCCCCCAGAGCAGGGGGCACAGGAACGCCTCCAGGCGGGTTTGGGATGTCTCCAGAGACGGAGACTCCCTCACCTCCCTGGGCAGCCTGGGCCAGGGCTCTGCCACCCTCACGGGAAAGAAGCTCCTCATCATGTTTAGGTGGAACTTCCTCTGGTAAAGTTTGTGCCCATTACCCCTTGTCCTGTGGCCAAACACCACTGAGAAGAGTCTGGCCCCATCCTCCTCATCCCTCCTGGTCCCTCCTCTCTCTTTCCCCACACTCCTTAGCTGAAGCCACAACTTGCGGGAGGTACACCTGGGATTCAGGATCACCTAGCTGAAATTTTTCCTTCTTGCAACTTGTATCTGTTGTCCTTTGCCCTGTCTGTGTGCTTCTTTGAGAAAAACTTGGCACCACCTTGTCTTTATTGTTCCTGGAATCGTAAAACTGAAATTATAGAAGAAGACTTTCCTGTAGCACGTGCTGCTGCAGCATCCGAGAACCTTCTGTACTGCGCAAAGCAATGTGATTAATCTCCACCTTTTGAAGTCTGATTCTTTTCCTCATCTTTTCTCTAGAGGGAGAGATTTGCCTTATGCTATTTGGTTTGTTTTGGTAGCGTAGAGGGTTTTTTTGCTCTTTTTGTGTTTTTTTTTTTTTAACATTCCATTGCTTCTCTTGCCTATTGGCCTCTAGATCTCAACTTGCATGACTTAAAATGCCCAAAGGCAATGTTTTCTGTAGCTTCAAGTCCTAAAAACTTGATCTGGAAATTGAAACCTCCAGCTGTGTTCTTTCTGCCCTTTGTTTCATCATAGGTGATAAATTTTCCTATCAAAAGCTTCACAGCCTATTTGCCTGTGATACGTGGAGCATAAGGAAACAGAACTTGCTCTTTCATAATTATATGGTTGTACAGCATAATAAAAATAAATGTGGCTATGTGCTAACAGTAAGTGCAACACCTCTGAATGTGAGCTCTTGGAGGCAGCAGTTCTGTTGGCTATGAAGGTATTTTTGTCATGAGAGGATGTTACAAAAGTTTACGCCCTGCTCCCAAAACTGCCCGTCTCGTGGAGGTACAGAAGCCCTACATATACATTTGAAAAACATTATCTGTGCAATTAAATTAGACCTTTAGAAATATTAGATCCAGAGCTTTCTTTTGAAATTCCTTTACAAAGACAATGAGTATATTATTTAATGCTTAAACCAACCTTCCCACGGCACACATGAAAGATTGCCTTCACAGCTCTTGAAGGCTGAATACAGCTCATGTGCATATAGAAATAATTATGTGAAACTGTCCTCGGGGTCTTGTTTGTCATTGCAAAGGGATTTTCTTCTGGCAGGAGGCAGTCTGTGTTGTGAAAAATTAGCAGTGTTCCCCACACAATCTGCCTACCAAGGTCTTGAGGACTAATTCAATCTCTTTTCCCGTTTCCAGATTTCGCGGAGTTTGTTTTTCTGGGTCTGTTCCTCACTGAGATGTCTTTGAAGATGTACGGGCTGGGGCCGAGAAACTACTTCCACTCCTCATTCAACTGCTTTGACTTTGGGGTGAGTAGGGTTCAGCCGTGGGGACGGAGCGTGTGGCTCTCCCCTTATTCCGTGGGGTTGGGCGTTTTGAAATGAATAGTGGGAATCCATGGGAAATGGTGCTGTAATGGTTTGTGTCTTCTGCAGGGAGCAGGCATAGTATAAATTAGCTGTAGTGAAACACATTAAGTTTCCCCTAGTTATCATCCTTTTTGAAGAAATGAGACAGCTGGGGATTTCATTTCCTCGGCATGTTTGCGGCATCAGCACCAGTAAATGCTCTGATTGCTGAGAGATTCTCTCTCCCGTTTAAATGAGGTGATCGAAAGAAAAGGAAAACACCCCACACATCTTACTGCTCATCTCCCCTAACATCCATTTAATGGCCTTTACCTCAAGATACACAGGCAGTGCTTTTCAGACATGACTGCCCAAAGTAGAAGTTTAAACACATGATTAGGTGACAGAAAGGCAATAACTCACATCCTTTTATCACAGACTCTCCCCTTCATGCTAAAACTATAGCTGTGAAGTGTGAATAGTGGGGCTGGTTTTGACTCTATTAAAGAGCATTGCATGTAGATGTTAATTTATTCATTAAAAGCTATTAGGCTGTAATCAGTCTTCATAGAGGTTATTTTGCTTCTCTTATCTTTAGCGTGGGCTGAGCACTGCATCCCAGAGCAGGAACTGGTCTGTAAAGTTTCTTTAACACAAAGCTTACGATACAGACACGGGCAGGGGGAAAACAGTTCAGGTCATTGTAGGAGTCACCCAGCCCTTCTCTCCAAGATTTAGTCTGTGTTTCTAGTCTTTATCTGCCAACATGGTGGGAGTGATTCTTCTCCCCCAAGGAGCAAAATTCCTTGCTTCAGCTCTGCTCCTGCCAGGGAGGAGAAGGCATTCCTACCTTCCGTAAGTGACCACTCCTAAATCCAAGGCTACAGGTAGAGACAACTTCTCTTTAGCAGTGTCAGCAGGAAAACTCAGAACTAAATAGACTTGGAGTTTAAACCATCCAGCCCCAGAATCACCTGTATCCAGCAGACTGTGGTGTTGCATCGGGATGCACCAAGTGTGAGGGTCTCCTCTCTGGGGTGTCCCTCGGTGGTGGCTCAGAGCACTGACATGCCTTGTACCGCTCTTCCTGGCCCCATAGCCCGAAGGTAATGCACAGACTTTGTCAGGAGAGGAAACCAGAGCACAAATCAAACAGATAATGTCAGATAACTGGATGTCTGCACGCTCAGAGCTGATGCCTAACGCGAGGGCCAGAGAGGCTCCGCTCAGCCAGCCATGGCAAGGTTTACTGCAGGACTGAAAGATGTCCTGCGAAGGCTGGGGTGAAGAGGGTGCCCACAGAACGCAAGGGTCTGACACCAAGCTATCGTAAGTTCAGTGCATGCTCAAAGAGCCCAACTTCTGTAAGCTGAGTAGAAGACATTTGGTGACCAAGCACTATTGCCTCGTTGGTTTATTAAGGGAATCGTTGCCTTGTTTGCATTGTCTAGTGACAGTCACTAGGTTGATGTCCCTCTCCAATGGGTTAAGTAGGCTCCAAGCTGCAGCCAACTTGCTCCCTTGCTGGCTGCCACTTTCCCTGGATCCTTTTGTCCAGGATGCTCCTTCCGCAACAAGAAGAGTTTGTACCTGATGGTCATGGGCAGGTGATTGAGGAGGTTGTGCAAAGCAAGAGATAAACCTACCAGGACTCTCGCTTCATGTCATGCTATGATGAGTGCAGCACTGGCAATAAGCTTTGCCGAGTGTTTCCCAGGAGGTAAAGCCGTTGATCTGTTTTTAGTTCTTCCTCTTCTAGAGAATCCATAGGGATCCTACTTCTGTCTATGTTTCTTCCTCCTCACCCACCTTCCAGCCCCCAGAATTAATTTAGCTACTTTACCCCCACTGGAACATCACACAGATCTGTAGTCGGTTTAGTTCGACAAACCATCAGGCTGAAATTGTTCAAATGCAAAAAGCGAAACAACAAATCAGAGCGACATCAGTCTTGGGAGAAAAGGTCCAGTGGGGTCTCATGTGAAACAAGCTCCCAGGAGGCCATGTGGAGATGCCAGGAAAATTAATTATTAACATGTAGAGGGGCTAAGGAAAGGTTTTTGCTGATCCATGAGGGATTCGCCAGAGTGACAGACTGTGGGAGAGAAGTTTAAGTTCCTTCTTTTTCTGATGGGAGAAACTGGTTGAGCAAGTGTTGTGTAACTCCCTTTCCCACTACATTTTCTTGAAGCTCCAGGTACAGCATCCCTTGTAGAGCAGCTGCAAGCAACGCTGTAGTTTTCAAAAGACGCCCAGGTTTCTGTTTATGAGAGGGGTTTCCCAGCTGAGTCTCCCGGCACTGCTCAGGTACTCGGACACAGCTCTGCCAGCCCTGCCTTCCCATTAACACTCCTCTCACAACACAAACCAGCTGCTTGCTGGAATCCAGTGATAATGTGTTTATGGTGTGCTTCGCGCAACTGGGGACCACGGTCCATGGGAGCTCTGAAATGCTGGGTTAATGCAAGAAATAACAGCAACTGGCAACGAAATGCATGTCTTCTCTTATTAACTGTGCGGTAACCTGTGTGGGTATAATTGCCCTTTCCAATTGCGCTTGATCCATTACTATTTTGTCCTTTTTGTAATAAAGGATTTCAGAGAAGATTGCTTTATCACTTGAGGTTAATTCTCTGGCAAGATGAAAAAAAAACCCCAACCAAACAGACAAAACTTAAAAAACCACCTTGATTTGGGATGCTTTTTTCAATACCCTGAGGCTGAGAGCCTGGTGGACGACTGGATGCTCATGAGAGGGGCTTTGCAGGATCTCTTAATAGCTGTTATACCTTCATTGCTCTCCTAAAGACTCTCTGTTGCCAAAATCTTCTGGGGGATCTTGCCCAGAGTGAAATCTTCGTTGTTCTGCAGTGCTGTGGGTGCTTCTGATGGGAAGGGGAGGATGGGCCCATGTCCCCCCATGGCTCTGCAGCCTGTACAGACCAGCTCCGTGGGGTGGGAAGATGAAGTGTTGACATTTGCAGTTGAGCCAGTGTTTTAAAAAAAAAAAAAAGGAAGAAAAAGCATACTGACCTTCAAAAATGTTATTTTAAGGTAGTATGCTTGCTAGAGAAGAAAGCAACAAGTTCTATCCGTGATGTCCTGTGTGTCCCTCCCACTTCTAGGCATTACCATTTTTTTTACTGGCCTGCAGAAAGTTGGACCAAGGTTTTTTAGTGCCGTTGGCTGAAGCCTTCATAAGAAAACCAGCACAGCCCCAAGCTCTGATTCTTGTTCTGTCCTCAGTCTCTCCAGCAGCACCACAAAGAACTAAGCGGAAAGTTTGCCTGATGTAAAATGGCCTTTTCTTGCAGGTCATCGTGGGAAGTATATTCGAAGTTATTTGGGCTGCAGTGAAACCGGGTACCTCGTTCGGCATCAGCGTGTTGAGAGCGCTTCGACTGCTGAGGATTTTCAAAGTAACAAAGTAAGTCCAGCTCCCTTTCCACTCACATTAGACCATTAGCACCACATGAAATCTGTATCGCCAGCCCCACAGCAAGTAGTAGTGCTTTCCAGACTTGTAAAACCAATAAAAAGTTTAAAAAAAACACGCAAAAACTACCACAAAACAGCGTGTAGTTGGCACACAGGTCTTGCCTGTCCTAATGTCCTGTGTCTGCGCTGGGACTAATGGGGAGCAGGAGTGGAAGGAAACTGCGGATGCAGAATTGCCCTTTCCTTGGCTAGGCAATTGGGTTTCTGGAATTTTTGATTTTAGAGAGTCCCTGAGCCTGTATTTGCATCCACAAGGACTTTTAACAGCCCTTTCCCCAGCCTCACATACAGGTTTTTCTACCTTTAGGCAGAGGGCTCCGCAGTAGTGAGGGGCCTGTATGAGAGCACCTTTCTTTGTTTTTAAGAATGCTTAAAACAAAAATCTCATGAAGTGATCCCTTATTTCTTGTTGGTAAGAGGAAAATGGTTCTTACTTAGTTTCTAAGCCCCATCAACTGCCCACTGTCCCTATCTACTGCTGAACTTGTGATAGTTTCTAAAGTATTTAGGAACTGGAAAGCTGAGCTACCCTGGTTATTGCTAAATACTAAATCCTGGTGCCCGAACCACTGTGTTGACACCAATATGAACTGTGCTGCTGCTGCCTGCGCTGGGTCTGGTCTGGGAATGTCTGAGGTTTTCCACCTTGAGCCTGTGAAGTTGAAAGGTCGCTAGAGTTGGGTTGCCAGAACTTTTTCATGCTTGTGCTTTGCGTTAATGCGTGCTGGTGTTAGCAAACAGCTACTGTGCAACTTATAAATCCATCTAGAGCCGTTTCTGCAGGATTTCAAAATTGTGGTGTGGAAATTGATGACATATTGAGGTGCTTCTACTGTTGTATTCTGTCTTTTTTTTTTTTAAACACTATTTTACACCATTAACTCCTCCAAGCTCCCCTCTTTCCATATCACTCTCTTACTTGTTCTTGGCTTGAAGTAACAAAAACACCTTCGTCCAAAAAAAAAAAAAAACAACCCACACCAACAAGCTCAGATAGATAAAACACAGGTTATCACATTCGAGCAGAACAGTCTTTTGAAGTCACCAGGTACTTTTGCAGCTATTTGAAAGCACAGCTTTTGTTAGATCTGTAGGGTTTGGTGATTTGCATCTGCTGATCCTTATGTAGATACAAGATCCGTGTGTGATTCTGTGTCACTTGTTGTGGGACAAAAGGGTTGGAAACATTAAGTTCTGCAAATGTCCAGCAAAACTGATGGGTGCCTGCCCCAGAAATGTCACTCTAGTCTACATCTGCAGTATTCTTATTTATGAAAAACTCCATTTGTAGCAGGGATTTGTAGCAAATTCATAGCAATTATTTGGCAGCACTTAATTTTACCCAGAGGTGAGATTTAGTGTATCTGATTATGTGTTGTACTTAAAAAATTTGGATATTTTTGCAAGTGAGAATGATCTTTTTGTGAGTTTTGACTGTTCAGGATTTTAGCCAACGTAATAAAGAGCCAAAGCCTGAGATTTAACTTAACAAAGCCCATCATGGAGCAAGCTGAGTGCTCTCCCTTTCTCAGGACAACGAGCAAAACTCTCACCCCACTGATGCTGAAGTTGACCTAATTATGTGGATTTTTCACCTGACATGACAGAAATGTGTTCATTGTGTTACCAGAAGCCGGTTCCTCATCCCAGCTCACTTGGGGGCATCTCAGTGGTGTGGGGCCACATCACCCAGTGCCTGAGCTGCACAGCTCAGCGTAACTCATGGAGAGCGACCAAAGCGATGGCTTTGGGCACAGATTGCTACCCACCCGCTCTCATTATGGTCTTTACTGGGTAAACATTAGTAGTTTTCTTTTTTTTCCCCTTTTTCCTAGCAATTTTTCTCCGAAGATCCCTGACCTATTTTGGGTTTCTTTTTTGCCTCTGTGTTTATCAGAAGCCAGTTGCAGTCCTCCTGCTTTGAATAATCGATGGTATTAGACTTTTTGAGTCCTACGTCCCAAATCAGTGTGACTGAATCACTCATCTGCCTGCAATAGATAAAAGTTAAATTACAGCCTGTCTGAAAGGAGACAGCAGGATGCGCTATGAGGGGCTCCAACTGAAGCTGAAGAGGGGCTGAAATTTAGCAAGGAGGACAAGGAGAAGACAGCTTCCATGTTCTCCTCTGTGTCGTGACAGCACTGAATGGGGACTGGCATCTCTAGAAATGCAGCTCCTCATTATATCCTGGCGCTCTGTGTTCAGGCAGGGTTTGGTGCTGAGCTATTCCAGGACAAGGCAGAGCCTCCACATGTATTTTGTGTCCGGTTGTGTTAATAGTGAGGTGCAAACCCCTTGCTTGTGGCAGATTTTGCCTGAAGCTGTCGTGCCAAGCAGAGGAGAACTTTGTGATCAGCAAACCCTTCCTCTTCCTCCTCAGGGAGCAGCTCAGCCTCGTGTGCTCAGGGCTAACCCTGAGTAGGTTTAGTTCTTCAATTAAAGATATTCTCCTGACAGACCAAAGTTTCCCCTGAAACCTCTGTCACTGTATTATGGACTCAACTTCTTTTGTAATGGGTGCGGTGGGGGTGCAAGATCCTGCTTCTGGGATGGACGTACCTGCACCAGAGAAATGTGGGGTAGTTCAGTCCTCTCAGTGGCACCCAGGGGAAAGAAGAGGAAGAAAATGAAGACAAAGGATGGCTTTCTGCTCTTCTGACTCAAGCTCTGAACCTCTATTCCCATTAGACGTATCCCTGGGCTTCCCTCTGCCGGATATGCACCACTGCACGGCAGGAGGGAGCTCAGTGCACGGGGCTGTCCCCAAAGCTGGGCAGGATGGTAGAGCAGGCTGCTGCCAAGAGTGAGCTCTGGATGGCAGCTCCCAGTGCCAGGTGGTGGAAAAGAGAGAAGTCAGTGGAGAAAAAGAGCAAAATTTCCCACCATGGTCTTGGACTCTAAACTTTGAACAGAGGACACATGAAATGGCTCTAAATCACTCTTTTCCTACCGCCTGCTCCAGCCCCGTTGTTCCGCATGCCTGTCTGTCCAAAAGGAGATTGTCAAAGAGCTCCTCTGCTTAATAGTTCTTTCTGCATTTTCTGATTCGTTAGTTTTCCTAATATAAATGCTTCCTGCCTGTTCTCAGCAGGGCAATAAAGCCAGGAAAGAGAGCAGTTCCTGTCACTCAGTGTGCCTGCCGCTAGTGTGCCAGGAGCCGACTCAGGGGACGGGGGAGGGAAAAGCAAACCAACCTCAGTATTTGGCCAGATGCGACTTGGATGTGTCAGTCAGGATCTGGGCAGAGCCATTCCCTCTTGCCATGTTGGAGTTGATGTCCCAGATTTGTTTTCATCCTCTAAGGTTATTGCTCGGTCCGGGATGCTGAAACTGTGCGGCTGAATTGCCCTGCGCTGAAAGCATCGCTGTGCATGAATGTGTGTGTTAAACATCTACAGAAATGGTTAAACGTGTGGGATTTTAAGTCTACTTTGGATACTGGCATTGGATAAGTTGGAAGGACATATGGCAAAGACGTCCTGGTGGAAATGAGATGTTTATTCCTTATTCGTGTCTTGGGAAGGGAGGGCTTCACTGTCCCCATGTTCAGTCTCACCTTGGCGATATCGACACATCCCTGGTTTTGACACCCCTGCTGACTGCCATGCCGGATGAGAAGATGCAGAAAGGTCAAAATCTATACCAGGAATGGGGTTATTGAGAATCTAACCGGAACCCTTTCGCTGCAGGCGACTGCTCTGCATGGGTACCTGCGCACCGCCGTGACCGTCTCTGCCCTTGCCCTGCTACATGAGATTTTCCCGCTCAATGAGCTGTATTTTCCAGTCCTAGAGGGGAGTTTAAAGATGCTGATATTCCTTCCCGTACTTTTCCTTTTTTATAGTAAGAAAATAGATTTAGTTCCTCATTGAAGGCTCTTCTCCCACTCACGTTATCTCTTGGCTGCTCTGATCTCCGACACAGGTACTGGAACTCCCTGAGGAATCTGGTGGTCTCCTTGCTGAACTCCATGAAGTCCATCATCAGTTTGCTCTTCCTGCTGTTCCTGTTCATCGTGGTGTTTGCTCTGCTGGGGATGCAGCTCTTTGGAGGACAGTAAGTCTAATTAATCGTTGCCCTTGGTAATCTGAAAGCAATCACCTGGAATACAGAAGGGAGAGAGAGGGGCTGCAGGGCTTGAACAAATTCACATCATGGGTGCAGATGTTGGTCTTTTGGGGCTGCCGAGAAGTGGTGTCTGCTTTATAGGAAAATAGTTCCCGTTCTGGTGTTTTACCTGCAGCTGAATTCTTTCTAGTTACCCTAATTCAAAGCTCCCGTGCCATTCTGTGGTCCCCATGTACACCCAGACCTCTGAAATAGGATTGGGGGAGGCAGCACTTTTTCTACCGTTAGGGGAAAGGCAAATTCTTCCCCTGATAGCCACCCTGACAATATTCACTTGGAATATAGTTCTGCTGGAAAACATAGTTTTGTTGAGTCTGATTTTTCTCGTTAGACATGCCAGTTGTGATGAATTTACAGCAAGAAATATCACAATATTACCATTTAAAGGGAATACAGAAGGTTGAAATAAAATAACGTGGTTTGTTTGGGTTTGGTTTGTTTTTTTTTTTCCCCCAATCAATTGCTATTTTATCTTTAAAATACTGAAATGAAGTGATCTATTAAGAGAGCAATTTCAATTTTGACTTTTAAGCTTGAGGACAAAAACTTCTCGGAATGGCTTGTTCCACCAAATCCTTTGAGATTTTGATTGTTCATTTTAATTGTGGGTGAAAATTGAATTTCAAAGCATCAGAATTTTCTCCAGGAATAAAATTGAGTTTCTGCTAATAGTTCTGTTAAGCATCTTCTCAGAGACGTCGCGTTCCCCGCTGCCGTTGCCTGGGGTGTTATTGCCAGGTGGAACAAATGTTGCTCCCTACCTGGGGTTACAGAGTGTTACGAGACTGCAGGAGAGCGGCTGCTCCCTCACTGCACTTGTTTTCATTTCTTACTTCTCTCTAGGTTCAATTTCCAAGATGAAACACCAACCACGAATTTCGATACCTTCCCTGCTGCCATCCTCACGGTATTCCAGGTAAAGCTATACCTTGTCCTGGATGAGCATTAGAAAATAAATTCCTGGGCATCTGTCTTTCTGCTTATGGGGTTTTGTGTGAAGAGGTCCCCAAAAATCTGTGTCATTTTGGAAAGGGGAAATTTTTCTTTCTCATGTATTTTGCCATGCTTGACCAATCAACGCATCATTACAAATCAGTGCTATGGCACTAAAGAAAACTAGAACAAAAGATTTTTTTTTTTTTTTTGGCGAGGAAAGAAATACTGATAAATTAGACATTTCTGTGCCGAGTTTAAAATTTGCGTGTGACCAGGCTCTACGTCGTCTCCTGCAGCCTCTGCCCAGGCTCACACACTGCAATTGCAGCACTTGCATGTGCCCCGCTGCATAATTCCTCCTGCAGCCCCAGCCAGCCCCTGCGTGGTTGACCTGTTTTACTTTCTCCTGTGTTGCCGTAATTTAATGAGGAGAGAGGCTTGAGCTCGCTCCGGGCAGTAAGGAAATAATGTAGCATTTTGCACAGTAATAGCTCCAGATAAGATAATGCTGGCTAAGAATTACAGTCAATGGGGGAGCGCGGAAAGAGGCATCAGCCTTGGGCAAGCTCGTGTGACGGCGGGGAGAAATCCCAGTTCTGGCAGATACGATGCTTAGATTTAAGAGTTTCATTTTGCAGCGGTTCTCTGCATGCCTTTTTTTAAAACACTCATTGCAGGGGTTTCGGTAGAGCTGGGGATGCTGTACCCTGCTCCATGTGCAGGCAATGCTCGTGGGTCCGTGGGACTGTCCTGCATCTGTAGCCGTGCCCTACACACATTCTTGGTGTGGGCTCCAGCTGAGATTTGTTCCTTGGTCTGCACTTTCGTAGATCTCGGCAAGGCTTAGCTTATGTATTTCAGCGTCACATCCCAAAAAGAGGGAAAAAATAAAAAATAAATTAAAAAAAAAGTTTACTGCAATTTTTGCATTAAAATAGAAAAAGAGTCTAAAAGAAAATGTGTCCTGTGACCCCTGCATAAGCAGCTTCGTATGGGTATTGCTTCTCTCCAGATGTGAAGCGGGTTCGGTACTTACCCTGCAGGATATTGCAAATCGGGGCAGATTAATATTTGCATAGTACTTTAGTACTCACCAAAAAAAAAAAGACTTAAAGGAACATAAAGATATCGCCACAGAGCTGGAACCAAACCCGAGTCAGACTCCGGATATGAGCATCTGGGAATTCTGATGTTATTTTGTTTTGCAACGGGCAGTAGCTGTCTCTTGAGAATACTGAGCTGAAATATTTCCTTTCTGTTCCTGAGATAAACACCCCTGTAATGGAGCGGCTGTGGGATGAAGGAAAACACTGTTGGCTTTATGACATTTGTCCAGAACCTCGGAGCTACGAATTAAAACCAACACAAACCCTCAGCGCCGAATTAACTTGGTGCAATTTTGTAGAGGCATTTTTGGTAACTTCTGCTCCCAGTCCGCCACCCTCCTCCCCCCAAAACTGCAAATGCCGTGTCGGTATATCTTCAATATGGGCTTTGGGTTCTCTTCTAACGTCATCTTCCATGAGCTCGGGCAAGCCATCAGGCTGGTTTGGCTGCTGCTGTAATGAGCAGAGCAGCACCATTCAGGGAATGCATTCCATGTGTTGAACAAATATAATAAAGCCAGATACACCCCGTCCATCCCTAACCCCTCTGGAGATTCTTTGTTTAAGAAACAGTCTTAAAAGTGTTCTGCAGCTTGCCTTTAGCCCATTTTATTTCAGCAGATCTGGCTGGGTCACGATCCTCTGCCATGCAGCTCCCAGGATGTATTTTGTCTGGCTGAGCTCAGCGTTGGGTGCAAGTGAAGCCTTGCTCTCCCTCAGTGCCCTGTAAAGAGCATCATACATTTTTCTCCAGCTCCTGGGTCCCAAGAAAGTCTTTGGGAGCCAAATGTCAAGCCATATATATACAAAATACAAACACAAAGTATATATATATATTTTTTCATATATAAAATATATGAAAATATATAAAAATATATTTCATATGTATACAAATGGAAATTTTTTTTTCATAGATATATATCTCTATGCACATGAAAAACAAAAAGTTGCATCTCCCTATTCCAGCAATCATTGAGCTGGAAGCGTGTACAACATCTGTAAGCGTAGAGAGTCTATAAAGTCGAAAGCCCTGTGTTTAGCTATACGTGCTCTGCTCCCCGAGAGCTGCTATGTACATAATTACACGCCGAGAAGCAGAGCACGGGTGATGGCTGGAGATGAGGGATCATGGTGGCAGGATGGGACCGAAGCTCAGCTAGGTGCCCACTGAGGCTTGGGGTCTGTTTTGGTGTCAGGTTGATGTCCCAGGGCTCGGGTTGGTTGGGGTCAGTTTGATGTCCTAGTGCCCTGGCTGCCCTCGCTGACCTCCCTGCGAGATACGACACTGAGCTGATGTGATTTGGCGTGTACTCAGGCCCTCCCTCAGGCAAGCATCTCGCTTTCAGGACAGCCCTTTGAAACGGTGCGGTGCTGTTCCTCCGCAGCTGAGCATCTCCCATGGTTAATGTGCTGATTAGGCCATTAAGATTTCACAGCAGCCCCTGACAGCCGTTTTTAGTCCATCCTCTGGTGGCTCTTCATCATGAAGTATTAAATGTAGGGTGGCCAAATGCAGTTTTGGACCCTGGGAAAACCAAAATGTTTGGGCTTCACTTTACTCCAAAGTCCTCATTGCTTGCGCTCCTCCCTCTGCCATCTTTAGTTCTTGTAGCATCCCTAAACAGAGACTTTATAGAGAAAAAAGACTTTTTACTGCATGTGCTCTGCTCCGTGAGGGCCTCTACCTAATTGCTTAAGTAATTCCTCCAGCTGATGGGTGACTGTGCAGACAGTGGGAAGGACACGGGGTCAAGGTGTCTGTCCTCCTGCCAGGGCCTCAGAGAGCATCCTCAGCTCTGCCCAGGTGGGCTGCTTAGTTCAGACTATTTATCTCTTTGCAAAAGTTCCATAAAACTTTTTTTTTTTCCCCCTTTAAGTTTTTGTTCCACTTACAAATATAATCCAGTTGGATTTTTGAACTTACACCCCAACCTGCTTGGCTTGTTTATGTGCAGTCTGTAATTTGTGATACCTGCGACTCCTGGTCTTCTGCAGGGCATAGGAGCGTTCCCACTGGTTTCCCTTTCCATGAATGTCTGTGTGAACAGAAACCGCTTGGTGGTTATTCCCAGAAAGCAGGAACGGTTGTGAATTCATGGAAATGAGGTGAATGCAAGTTTGAAGAGCGCTTTGCATAAGTGAGTGCCAGAGTGGAAAGCCCAGTGCCCTGGTTCATATTGCCTGGCGTGA
The DNA here is from genome assembly GCA_013400135.1 of Rhinoptilus africanus. Lineage (NCBI taxonomy): Eukaryota > Metazoa > Chordata > Aves > Charadriiformes > Glareolidae > Rhinoptilus > Rhinoptilus africanus. Next base: position 228,382 of record VXBO01008600.1, on the reverse strand, counting down.
ATCCAGTGTAACTCCAGTGCTGCGGGTTAGGCTTGGGCTCTGAATTCTGGACTCGGAATTATTTGAGACCAGTTTCTGCATGTAGGAAACAAGTTTGCGTATGCACTGGGTGTCCTTTTGTGTCTACACTTGCCCTTAGCCTACTGCTGTCATCAGCACCGACCCTGCAGCAAGAGGTTTTCTCTCTGTCAGCAGCTGACGACCAGCCTGGAATTTGCAATCATTTTGAGCGCACTGTATGCACATGGGACTTGATTACTACAACGCGCATCATGCTTTAGGCTTTTTTGGCTCTTTTCTTCTATTAAATACAAAGGCAGCTTCCTATTTAAGGAATTTGAGCTTCACATCCCAGTGGGCATGTTTTAATGTACTAAAAGTAACCATCGTTCGGCTCTGCCGTGGCAGGCAGACGAAGCCCTGATCTGCCCAAAACGCTGCTGTGTTACAGTCACTGGTGAAGAACAGGAACGGCAGGTAATTCAGACTGGTATAAAATTAGCATCGAGGATGACAAAGCTTATTTGAGTCTTAGGTGTTTTCACTTCTTATGATTAGTTTTTCTATTATTCATGTGCTTGCTAATTAGCCCCAGGCCAGCACGCAGAGCCCGGCTGGGGTTGTGCTCGCCTCTGTAGGAGGATGCAGGAGGCACAGAGTCCCCTTCAAGCTGCCTTTATCTGTCCCCACTCATACACAATTTGGTTATTGCTTCTACTTAGGGCTTTTTTTTTTGTGGTTTGTGGCCATGTGGGTGGCTGAGGATCCTTCTGGCCTCGGCAAGCAGGAAACCTGGAGAAGAACCAGTTGTGGTTCTTCAAGGGCCTGGAGCATCTCTGTGCTGAGGGAAGGCTGAGAGCCCTGGGGCTGTTCAGCTGGAGAAGAGCAGGCTGAGAGGGGAGCTCATCACTGCCCAGCCATAGCTAAAGGGGGGGTGTCAGGAGGATGGGACCAGACTCTTCTCAGTGGTGCCCAGGGACAGGACAAGGGGCAACGGGCACAAACTTGACCATGGGAAGTTCCACCTAAACCTGAGGAGGAACTTCTTTCCCTTGAGGGTGGCAGAGCCCTGGCCCAGGCTGCCCAGGGAGGTGGTGGAGTCTCCGTCTCTGGAGACATCCCAAACCCGCCTGGAGGCGTTCCTGTGCCCCCTGCTCTGGGTGACCCTGCTCTGGCCGGGGGTGGGACTGGGGGATCTCAAAGGTCCCTGCCAACCTGTGGTTCTGTGGTGCATCTCCCTGGCAAACCTTGCAGGAGTGGTGCTGGCCTTTGGAGAAATGTCCATGTGTGCCCCAGCTGCAGCAAAGCTGTCTGCAGCCCCCGGGAAGAGAGGAATAGTGGGAAGGGGTTGCAGGAGTTTCTCCTCCCGTTACTCAGTCCCCTGCTGTGAGCCGTGTGTGCGGGGTGGGGGGACGCTGAGCAGACCCTTTCTGTACGAAGTGAAAGAGAGGAGTTGACTCTGGCACAGGTCCCACTCGGGGCACTGGGCTTAGAGGTTGGAGTTGTCTTTGATGGGAAATGCCACGGAGGAGGCATTTGGAGGCATGTGGAGGTCTTGAAACCTGGTATCTCTGCATGATTTAAAAGTGGAGAGGGGGGGCAAAACCTTGCTGGGGGTGAAGTGTTGGAAAGTGGCTCTTCCTGCCTCTGCCTGCACAAGGGCTGGTGGGCAGAGGTGGGCAGCAGGCGCGTAAGCAAGAGGGGGCAGGAATGGGGCAATGGTCCTCCCTCCTCCTCAGCCCGTGCCAGAGCAGAGAGCTGCATCCAGCCCGGGGTGAGACCGTCCAGGGCCGGGGGTTGATGTCCAACGCTGTGATGTGCCCCGCTGACGTGCCCATCCGTGTTCCCCCCAGAGACCAGGCCTTGTCTTTCCTTTGAGTCACCCTCTCTCCTTCTTTCTTGAATTTCGCTGTGCAGATCCTGACGGGGGAAGACTGGAACGCGGTGATGTACCACGGGATAGAGTCGCAGGGCGGCGTCCGCTCGGGGATGTTCTCCTCCATTTACTTCATCGTCCTGACGCTCTTTGGTAACTGTATCCTTACGCATTGCCTTGTGTTAGTGGCACAGCATCCCACGCACCCTTCCTGGGGTGCTACAAATTTGTTTAAAGCTTTGTTTAAATTCTTACAACCTCACTTACAGTTTGTAAACTCAAATCATTGCTGTAACTTTGCTCCTTACAGCACCCGGGGTAAGAGGCACAGGTAAGTTGTCCATGTTGGTGTCACTTTTCTGCTGGCAATGTGAGCACAGTCTTAATTTATTTTAATTTTCATGTTTTACCTTAAGAATGTCCTATTATGAGTTAATTTCTATTGTGGGAAAAATGATTGAAGTCAAGACAGAGCAGGACCTCCATACCTTGAGTATCTTCACAGATAGTTTGCGCTAGGTTAGGGGAAGGGAGAATTGAAACTGGTTTGTTGGGTAGATCAGGCTCCGGGCTCTTGGTGCCTTTGTCTTAACCAGCTCTTCCAAATGCTTGAAATTGTCTTGTCTCCACAAGATGCTTAAAACTTAAGTCCATATTGTGGGTTTAGGGCTCTGGGAGTATTCAGTCATGTTCTAAGACTGGATGCGTGAAGTCTCTGAAGATGTTCTTTCCTCCTTAGTCATGAAAATCTCTTGAGAGCAACGGGAACCTGGGAACTTGCATCCCCCCAGCATGTCCCACAGTGTCTGCTGGGGAATCAGCAGCACTTCGACGTGTGTTATGTCCCCAGAGAGCTCTGAGGAGGCAAGAACGTAGCAGGCATGTGGAGATGGGATTTGGAAAGGGAGGCTGTATTTTATACTGAAATGAGCAAAGAGCTTCTCCCATCTCACGGCTGGGGGTGAGTAGGAGAGCCAGCAGAGCACAGTAGTTGTGATGTCCCTGCTTCCCGATGGAGGCTGCCGATGGGCTGATGTTGCATGGCATTGCCCACATTAACTAGGTACCAAATGGTTGGTGCAAGATGTTTGCTGGCCGCAGCGACAAGCTGCGTGGAGTCGAACGCAGCCTCCTGAAAAATGGCAACTTAAAAATTATCGCATATATGAGGCAGCCTGGCTGGTTTGTTTGTTCTGTAAAATAGAGATAATAATGCTGAGCATTACAGCTCTGCTTGAGAGCTCTCTGGAGGCTTTCCCAGCAGCATGGACACTCTTGCTGGTTACAGTCCCAGCGTTTGTCTTTTCCTTGGAGTCCTGTTTGGGCTGGCAGCGTCGGCTGGGTACCTAGGAGAAAGGGAAGGTATGTGGGGGGTGATACTTGTGCTGAAGATGTAGAGTTGTTATACGGTGTTCAAGGTGACGAGACATGAGACATCAGCACCCATGGACTGCGTGGCAGGGCTCTGGATCTCTGCTTTTCCTGAAATCTGCCCATTAGCACAAGGAACCGAGATGGGGAACAGCGGAGCAGGAGGGTGGAAGCTGTGCTTGTCACACCAGGGTGTCTCTGCGGGATTTACCCCGTTAACGGGCGCTGTCAGAGCCAGAGCAGCCGTGATGCCGGGGCTGGCTCGGCAGCTCTGCTCAGGCACCCTCCTTGTGGTGGGCAACATGCCCCTTCCAGAAACACAAGGCTTTGGAAAACTGGGTCAGTGGAGAGCTGGGAGGGAGTTCTCTAAATCCTCAGGGCCTGGCATTTGAAAATGAGATTTAGCTATAATCAGGCTTGACAGCAAAGCTGAGAGAGAGACTTTTAACCTTAGAGCAGCTGAGATACCGCATTTTTGAGGAACGGGATATAAATTCCCTTCTTGCACCTTTAATTCAGAGGGAGCATCTCCCTTGTCCTTTAACTTTCATGAAAAGGGAAAGAGCAGTGGATGGTCAAGAGGAGGGAATAAGGACCTGGTTCACCTATTGCCACTGCTATTAACTGGGTATTTGCCTCCGATTGCGCTGACAGAGCGATGACTCAAAGCCTTACCCCCATTCTCCCCAAACTGATGCTGAGTCCTGGCAGAGAGCAGCTCTTTGGCTTTCCCTTCCCTGTTCTGCTGCCAAGGAGATCCAAGAGGTGGCTTTCCAGGCTGCTGACCTGGGTCCATCTCCAGTGCCTCTCTTGTCCCTTTGCCCGCGGTGGCATGCTGGGGGCACACCTTCAGCGCAGCCGAGCGCTCCTAGGGGCACTCTCTGGGCATTTGGTGATGATGATATGTCAGGCGTGATTCCTTAACTCTCCATGAGCCCTGTGGAGGGGAATGAGCTCGCTGCAGATGAGTTTCTGCAAGTACAAAGCACAGAGAGAGGGGAGACCTGGCTGACAGAGAGTAACAGCACTCAAAACTCCTTTTATAATGTCCTAGAAGACTCTTTCACCAGCTCCTAGCGATCAGAGTTATAAACCTGAGGGAAATCCTATTAATTTCTATGGAGATTTACATCCCTGTTGGAGAATTAGAGGCTGGCCCAGATTGTGTCTGTAGAAACTTAATCTGAGAATATCAGCTGCTTCCATAGAGAGCTTGTAAGAGACTTTTGGTGTCATAGAATGGTTAGAGTTGGAAGGGACCTTAAAAATCTTCTAGTTCCAACCCCCTGCCCTGGGCAGGGACACCTCCCACCAGCCCAGGCTGCTCCAAGCTCCATCCAACCTGGCCTTGAACCCCTCCAGGGATGGGGCAGCCACAGCTTCTCTGGGCAACCTGGGCCAGGGGCTCACCCCCCTCACAGCAAAGGTTTTCTTCCTGAGATCTCATTTAAATCTCCCCTCTTATTTTTTCTTCTCTGACATTCTGAATCACACACAGTCCTGTTTGCCTTTAGGCACCGTGGGCCTGAGAGGAGAGCTGAGGGTGGGGTGTGTGGTGGAGGACGTGGGGTTAAATCTTTTCCTTGCCTGTTTTCCATGGGAATTGGAGCAGTAAGCCCGCTAACGCTTGCACTGATATTTCAAATGGTGTTTCGGTGAGGTCAGTGCTACCCCTGCTTTTCACCAGCTACAGTTTTGATGCTGGGAGCGAGCAGCAGGCAGTCATTTATCTCTGGGGGAAAGCTGAACAGTCTGGCTTACCAGGGACGTAAGTTATCATTAACTGTCAAAACATAACCAGAAACGTCTGGAAACAAATTTTAGTTTACTAGAAAAGCCCAGTCCTGTATTTTTGCGAGAAGAAAAACAGTCATTAATGTCAACGATGCTGCAGTGCCCCAGTGATGTTACGGACAGGAGAGCACACGGGGGGAGGGATGTGTCTGAGCCTGGGCTTCACCTGCCCACGGAGACCCCAATGCCCCCCAGACACCAAGAGAGCAGTCCAAGTTGTTGATTAGCTTAATTACAGATTAGATTAATGTAAACTGTCTTTTCTGCTTTAACCTGAGACTTTGCAAAGATCTCCCCCCTCCCACTTACAGAACTCCCTCCAANGCTGCAGTGCCCCAGTGATGTTACGGACAGGAGAGCGCACGGGGGGAGGGATGTGTCTGAGCCTGGGCTTCACCTGCCCACGGAGACCCCAGTGCCCCCCAGACACCAAGGGGACACCCTATAGAGAGCAGTCCAATTTGTTGATTAACTTAATTGCAGATTAGATTAATTTAAACTGTCTTTTCTGCTTTAACTTGGGACTTTGCAAAGTTCTCTCCCCTCCCCCTTACAGAACTCCCTCCATAAAGCTTTAAAAACATACTTTTTTAGTGCAAGTGACTTTATGGCAAGCGTGGATTTGCCACCAGCCCTCCCTATGTTCACCGCAGATGAGTTTCTTGAGTGGGACTTCTCATTTTAATTTTCTTATACCGCTGCCACTGAAATCAGTCTCTGCCCTTGTGGATGCTGAGCAGCAAAAGGCACTTGGGTTCCTTCACTGGGAGGGGGCTTGTTTTCACTTTTTGAACATTGGCATCGGGTGAGTCCATTTCGAAGAGTTTAAGCAGACCGGATCCAATCTTGTCAGAGAATTGGCATGGGCGATTTTGGGTCAGCTTGCAAAACCTGCTCTTTTTCAACATGAGGGGCTCTTGTCTTCTCCCAGAGCTGCTCGGGGCGCTGTGATCGTTCTTTTTCATGAAGACGAAAGGCCGGGCGGGTGCCGGCTTCTCCTGCTTCCCACTGCAGCTCAGTTGTTTCTTTGAATCCCTTTACTTTTTCAAGGGACTCTTACAAAGAAAAGATCCAGAAACTTTGTTTTTGTGAGTCCGAAGTCTCTCGTGTTACATTCCCAGTTCCAGAGAGTCTGTGTGGAGCCAAACTTCTGCGTCTGAAATGGTTTAATGAAACCATTCTATGGCTCTATGATTAGAGTAACAGCAGGATTTGGCCCATTTTCTAGGAAATTACACCATGTCTGTATTCATTGTTATCCACTTAATTGATAAATTGATGCATCTGTTGGGGGGATGGAGGGAGGGGAGGGAAAAAACCCATGAAAAACAGTAGAGGGGCTTGAAATGAAAAGCAGTGAATGCCTGGAGGGTGCTGCCCTTCCCCTTGCCCGGAGCATGAGAGCTGTACTGGGCCCTGTCCCAGTTGGCCAGCGAGGTCCCTGCACCCCCCCAGGGTACACAGCCTGCACCGAGGCTGGCGTTTGGGGGATATTTGGGAATCCCCAAGCTCTGCAGAAAGGGCTGAGGGACATTCTGGTGGGGGGGCAGAAACACCCGAGTCTGCCAGATTGCGTCTGCTTGGAGACAGATCAAACCAGTCTTGATCTGTTAAAAAAAAAAAATTAAAATAATTAGTTATATTTCCAGTGGTTGATTATGTTACACGAGACATTTTCAGTGTCTGTGTGTAGGAGTTAGGGGTAGGAAGACAGTTTTATTACTGAGACATACGTTCCCAGAGCAGGAGGCTTAGGAGCGTTGCCAGTGAGTTGGAAGCATCCCAGAGGAAGAAACCCAAACAGCCGGCACTGCCCGGCACCCCGGCAGTGCCACGGGCATCCACCCTGCCTGCACCCCCTGCCTCCTCTGCCTGCACCTCCTGCCCTCAAGCCCTCTTGCCAACCCTCAGTTAAAAGGAAATGGGGAAATCAGTGTCTTTGCAAATGAAGAGTTGATTGAGCTCTGACTCCAGTGTGGGAGGGAGGCGATCGTTTCAGCATCATCTTTCCCTTTTTCTTGTTCTTTATCTGCTGGGCTCACTGGGTGCTCCCACCCCACGCTCCTCGCCGGCCTGATGGAGCGGAGGAAGGAGCAAGCGATGGGCATTGTATTTCTGTCTGTACCAGAGGAATCATCTTCACATGATAAAAACCTCCTTTTCATGTTACATGAAATGGAGAAAATCTGATGGACGGCCTGGCCTTTGCCTGGAGAAACCCCAGGGCTCTGGGTCCCATCCATCAGGATGCAGATGCATCCTAAGAGATTAATTCCAGCTCCCAGTTTCCACTGCCACAAGCAGCGGCTCCAGTTTTGACAGGCATTCAGGCTCTGGAGACACTTGTCTCAATGGGAATTACAGACGTGAACGCCTGGTTCTGAAGTCTTGGCTGAATTACGCTTGGTAAAAGCTCTTGAGAGGGAAAGCAAAGAGGCTTTGAGCTGGTTGTTTGGAACGACTTTGGTCCCTGGCTGCCCTGGGAAGTCTCCTGGTGCCGTGCTGACGTGGGGCTGTGGCTCCGCAGCCAGGAGCGCCTGCAGCCAGGCTGCCCGGAGCCCGCGGGAGCAGGAGGATTGCTGGGCATGCTCCTGTTTGGTGAAGGCGACTGCAGCCGATGAATCAGCCTTGCACCACTCCTGACTCCTCTGTTTATAGAGACACCTCAGATGCATCCTTCTAAGAAATGGAGAGCAATCAGAGGGGCACAGAGGCCACGGTTTCCCAAAACCTCAGTGCAGGTTGGCCAGCACCCTGGAAGCTGACACCTCTCCTCTCCTCCCCTCGCTGGAGGGACTGCCCCCAGTATGTCACCCTCGTCCCTCGGTGCTGTCTTCGCTTCAGCACTGCTTTGGGCAGTGCTCCCAGCTCCCACGCCAAACCAGGAGACACAGTCACCCACCAGAAAATAACTGGATTAGTTGCTTGAAACTGCTGCAGGTATTTCACTCAGCTCATGGGGACCTGCAGCTGGTCCTGGGCTCGTAACNGTTGGGGACAGTGCAGTACAAAGGGGTAAATACTCATGAGATCAACTTCATTCTCATGTACATTCGTATTTAGAGGAGCAGCTGTAGCTTTACACAGGGATGGAGTGAGTGACTCTCCCGTCCCCAGGTAATGCGCAATAGGAAAATGCATCTTCTTCCTTGAGAGTAGTTTAGGCTTGGTTTTGCTTTGCTTGCTCTCCTTTCATATGCAAAGGTGTCTGATTTACAGCTGTTGTGGGGCTGTTTTGCAGATGTGTAGCTGGAATAACAACAATAAAATATATGAAGGGCCAAGTAATAGCTGAAATCATTAAGTGGAAAAATGAAAATTAAACATGAATAAATAATTACGGGGAAATGTTATGTCTCAGTGATATAATTCAGCGCTCTGCAGAGACCCAGGCTGGTGTGGGCACTGGTGTTTTTTTAGCTGGGCTAGATGCAATTTGGCCTGGACTAACGGCCTATTTCCTGGCAGAGCTCATTAGCTCGGGCTGGGTGTCCTGCTAACGGGCTCTGCTGTCGCCGGGCTCTGCGTGGGGCTGTGGGGTTTGGGATAGAGGATGTCTGTGGCGGTCTAATTGACATATCGACTTCAGTGTGATAAGACATAGTTTCCTCCCACCAGTACGTAATGCAGCAGTGACCTAAGATTAACGTCTTCATGATACCCAATGCCTTGTATGTATTATGCAAATGTTGGCTTTAAAATGAATGATTTCCAGGAGCTGTACCTGTTGTCCTTGTAAACAAGAGGGGAAAAAATGAAGGTACAATCCTCTGTGCGTATGGGCAGGAGTGTAGGTGTGGATTTTCTGGACTGAAAAACCAAGGGCTGCTTTATCTCCGGGACCATCATGTGCTCCCAGGCTCCTGCACCTGTAGCGTTGTAAAGCCCATCTGCCCAGCCCGTGCGTGGATCCTTACCAGGGATGTGTGCTGGGGAAGGGAAAAATGGGTGTCCAGCCCATTCTGCTGCGCGGCAGAACTGGCTCCCAGCAGAAGCGAGAGGTAGAAATGAAGACAAAGCAATGGTGCAAGGGGGTCAACCCATAATATACCAACGATTGTAACTGGGAGAAGAAGGGTGGTGGCAGCAGGAGGGGAACAGTTTACTGTATGGGCTGTGCGAAGATTTTTTTTTCCTTAGCTGCTCCCCAAAAGATACGCTCCTGAATGTCTTCTTGGCTATCGCTGTTGACAACCTGGCCAATGCCCAAGAGCTGACCAAGGTATGTGTGAGATTTCTGTTTCTTCAAACTTAGATCCCGGCTGCTGGATGTAAAGCATGAGTTACCGACCCTCCCGGACACCCTGAGGTTTCCTCTAGAGCCCCCTCATGCTGTATCCCTCTTTACCAGTTTGCACTGCAGGGAGGGACCCGGAGGTTTGTTCTTGTTCAGGTTTGTTTAATTTCGGGCTTTTTCCAGTGAGCTCTGCATGTTCTTTACTTCCATTTTATCACGGAGTGGGCAGTGGGCATTGCTCATCTCGCTGCTGCACGGAGGTGCAGAGCCATTCGCAGCATTTGCTGTTTTCAAGAGCAGAGGCGAAGCAATTAACGGGATTTGGCTGACTTGAAGCTTCGAGATGGGGAAGCGCAGGTGTTGTATTGCTGCTTTTGCTGTCTCACACTAATGTTTCATACCTTGCTGAGTTTCGGGATGAATCAAAGAATTAACATTCTCCAATCAACCCCCTGGAAAACAACTCCAGGCCATTGTGAATACTCAGCGAAGATGTTATAATCTTCCTGCCTCTTACCAGGTGCAAGAGAAGTCGGAGGCACCAGCCCAAGCGCAGGCGGAAAGCCAGGTCCTGGCAAGAGAGGGAAATGACACCGATGTGACTTTACTGTATGCGCAGATTTATATTGGAGCATTCCCTATGGAGAAAAACTTACCGGCTCAGTATTGCGCAGGGAGGGCTGCAAGTACTGCAGTTCACATTTGGATGATTACATACTCTTGATTTCTCATTGTAGCACGCTAGCTCGTATTTATGAGGCAGCGTTAGATTTTGTTTGCCCGTTTCTAGCTTGTTCTCACCGGGTGGATAAAGCCATGCGCAGCCCATCGCTGAGCTGCTGCCACTGTCACCGGTCACAGTGACCTGCTAGTCAGAAGCAGCACCATGTCCACCTTAGCAGTTGTATTTTACAAGCTTTAGCTTATATATTCCCTACAGGGCAAGAGCGTCACTAACCACATGTTTAGGCAGCAGCGGGCAAGGATGTTTTCTCTTTTTAGAGTTGTAGAAAGGTGCGGTAATTCATGGATACACAAACAACTCCACAGTACAGGGACACAGGGATTTCTAGGAGTTTCCTACCCCGCTCCAGCTGCTGAAGGCTAAAGCAGCCACCCATTCCCAGTTAAAATCCATGTCCCTGTTTCAGCTGTGGTTGTTTTTCCTAGCTGTCCCTTGCTGGGGAGCTGCATGACTGGTTTCCTGACAGCTGATATCCAGCACAGACTCTACAAGAAGGCTGGTGGCTCTCAGGTGTATAATAAATGTTTCTGTGTCTCCGAGACCATGTTCTGCATCCTTTCTCTCTTATCATGTAGCTCAGGGCTCTGTTTCATGGCTCTCAGTTGCCTTTTTTTCTTTTTTCGGGGAAGTTTTTCCCTGATATCAGCTCAGCTGTTTCCGTTCTTTCTGAAAGCCGTTAAAACCTTCAGCCCGGGGGCTTCCCTCCTCCCAGCCTGATTTATGGGCATCCCTTGCATGTGCTAAGGGACAGGATTAAGCCCAGTACAATTCTTGGATAATGAAGCTCATCCTACTTCTTTCCTAATCCTTTTAGTGCTTTCTTGTGAATATTTCAGCAGCTGACTGGGACGGTTAGAAACCTGACTTTGTTGATATTTATAAAGTATAATTAAATATTGATGGATTCAGCGGCATTGCCAAATCATAAAGCTTCTTGAGAAACTCTTTTTTTGCTTTAATTTTATTTATGATCACAAAAAAATATCACTAGGGCTTTCAAAAGAAGAGGAAAAAAGATAAAAGTAATTGAATTATCTAGCATACCTGGAGAATAAGGGATTTATTGCTAAGTAAATATGATCATGCAAAACCAAAAATGGCCCGGAGATATAATTAAGTTACTCAGGAGTCAGTTGATCTCAGGAGACTTCCTTGACATTTACGTTGTAAAAGGAATGGAGATCAGTGTTGCGTAGAATGTGGGGAAACCATAAGCAGTTTGTAACTGCCTGTTTTGGAAAGACAAAAACCTTTCCAGCTACCCTTCAGGACTGAAACATCTCAACCAACATCTCCACTTCTGGACGCTAATTTGGACTTCTTTTATCGTGGCATTTGAACTTTTCTGGGTAGCTTTAGCTGGGCCTTGTGACCTGTAACAGAAGTTATGAGAATTGTGACTATATTTAACTTAAGCTCGATCATCCGATGTCTGTTACAAAACTCCTCACCAGTATGTTGGAATGACTCATTTTCTGGGGGAAAAAAAAAATAATTAAAAAATCACCTTCTTTTCTTTGAATATATGAAGAATCTTTTCTCCAGCCTCTGTTGTTCCCTGGGTCTCTCTCCTCTTCCTGGGCTGGCTTTCCCTTACCACTGACCTAAACTCTGCCAACTTGATTTCTAGTGATTTCTCAGAAGTGTCCTGAATCTCTTTGGGTTGCTCACCCTCTAGTTTTTTTCCATATATTGTCTTTTTTTTTTTTTTTTCCCCCTGTTCATTTATTCCAAGTGGAATCTAAAATTGCCCCAACATTTGCTTTTCAAATCTTCTCTGACCATCCCATAACGTCTCCGGTGACACACAGCAGTTCGTTCTTCATCCTTGCTAAATTGGCGTGTAACACCTCCGTAAGTGACCCTTTGTTATCCTAAAGCACAAAGTGTGTTCTCTGGTCTCTCTGCGCTGCCAGCAACCCCTGAGAAAGGTGGGATAGGAGGAATGTGTGAATTTTACATAAAAATATATAAAAATATATTTTAAAAAGTTGAGAAATCCCCAAAAATAGTGGACTGAAATGAACATCAAAACCCAGAGTCTAATAGCCATGAAGACCCGTCCTTCTCCTTCCCAACAGGGAGGGCTTTAATTGGGTGAACTTAATAAAGAACAGACAGTGTTAGCTATGCCCATCCTTATGGGCAGCACCAAAGAGGGGTTTTACCATGTGATAAACTGTGTGGTTTAAATGAAGATTTGGAATTTTTCCTGAAATCCTAATACGGGCTCATCTGTCTTCAAGGTTTATGTAATATTTTAGATCCCAGAGAACTTGTTTTTCCAACACACACGTACTTAGTTCTTTTAATCCTTGCTCAGAACTCAGTTTTCAAACTTTTTAATCTCTCCTCCTGCTCTTTCTAGATGTCCTGCAACTTGCTTACAGCTTGCTGGCACAGTGTTTCAAGGTTAAAGCATTTCTTGCTATTCTCAGCCTGGATTCCAGTTTGGCAACTGGAATTTTGGTTGAGATTGAAAAATACGATTAGAAGAAAAAGGGGAGGAACTCCAGAAAAACAGAAAGGAAACATAAAAGAGAGATATCCTTATCAAGGGGGCCTTTATATGCACTTGCCCCAGTATAGTGATGGTGTCCGGATGGATGGATGGATGGATGGATGGATGGATGGATGGATGTCACCATCACAGCTCAGAGCTGGCTTCAGCCATGCACCGTCACATCCCTGCTTGCTTCAAGCAGAAGATGATGAGCCTGTGCCCCAGGGAGACCTGGCAGTGCAGGGATCAGGCAAAAAATAAATTATTTTTTGTAATGATCCACAATCTCTGGGTGGAAGGAGCTGCAGAAATATGATTAAGCAATCATCTGCTAAAGAGCGAGCTCGTTCTGAGTTAGGGACGGCTGCCTTCATAACGACAACGGCTCTTTTCTGCTGTTACTTTAAGATATCGAATCCGGCAGAATTACTGATGCTTCAGGGAGAACGAAGTTGAAGCTACAAATTTTAAAGAGATAGAAAAAACTGCACCTGGTGCTTTAGGTGCACAGAAAGGGAAATCAAGAGCCTTTGAATGCGTGTGATTTTAACCCTGCTAGAGAATCCTCAAGAGAAGAAACACCTTGACGATAGCTGCAGAATGAAAGGAAAACCTTAAAAGCCGCCTTATTTGGGGGCCTTACTCCTCAAAAGATCCAAGTTCTGCAGATATCCTTGATTCGCAGCAAGCTTCCAACCCATTGATGAGTTTACTGGAAGGTGGCAGTTGTTCTTTCAGCAGGGCTTTTTTTTTTCCCGTGGCCTGTCTCAGGTTCTTCATTCACTACGGTAAAGAATTTACTTCTTATAGATTTGCTAATATGTGGAAAGGAAAAAAAAATAAACAGAAACTTTATGGCAGCAATTTTTTTTTATTAGTTTTCCATAATTTCTTTTTCCTTCTAAAGGAGAAAAGTTCTAAATTAAAAAAAAAAAAAAGTTCTAAAATTATTTCAGTTTAAACAAGCAACACCAAAGTCAGAGCAAGGAACTGTTTATGCTTGTGGTATATGGGATGGATCAATCCATATGACTTCCTGTTTCCAAGCTAGATGTCTTACTGTCCAGTCTTGTTATTTTAAGCGTAACCATTTCGCAGCATTACTGTTGAAGAGCCGAGATAGACTTGTGGTGTTTCATAAGGTTTGACAGAAGAGCCTGTGATTGCTCTCAGCCTGGCTTGTGGTTATTCCCTCAGCACGCGTGATGCCGACGTTGCCATCAGAGGCTCCTGCCAGGATTTTACTGTCTAAATTGACTGGCTAGAAAGTTCAAAGGACATTTAACCTAGATGACCGCTGAAAATGAACCAGGCTGTTTCTTTACCTTTTGCCCTCATCTCATTGCTGAAGATCCTCTAGTCTGAAGTTGAGCAGTAGTTCTCTTGTCATTACACCAAGTAGGAGGAAATCAATCACAGTTATGCTCTGCGAGAACCTGCAATGCCAATAGAAGTTAAATATCCACGTGATCTTGGGGGTATGCAGAAAGCAGGAACGTAACCATCTTTCTGATCTATGTTTGAGTCTACAGACTCTGCTTTAATAGGGCTCCTCCTCTCTCTCTTCACCCTGTATGTCCACAGTGATTCACCTTAAATAAGTGGAAATATCTGGGGTAGAACTGATGCGAGCAGGGCCAGTCAAATCCAATGTTGCTTATTTGACTTATTGTTTCCGAAAAGTCACACTGGGAAGAAGTCATGAAGGAGTCTGTCTCATGCATTTCAGTAGGATGTAGGCTTTAGAGTGTTTTTACACATGCAGGTCTGAGATAAATGGGGCTCGTTTCCCCCTCAGAAATGTCACGCTTGTGGTCAGGTCTCTCCCTGCCTACCATAGTCTCCTACTCAAATGCTAAGTGGTAAGAGGAGACCCAAGAGAGGTAAGAAAACTTTGCGAGGGAGATGGAATTGCGGTAAAAATGCACTGAGCGCTTGACCAAGCCTTGCCTTTCTCATCCTGACCAGCTGTTGTTGGCACTGAGACCCTACCCTGGAGTCCTTGCAAGGACTTGTGAAATTCTGCCTCATTTCAATGAGTTTCCACTGTTCTCGCAGCACGGCGGTGACAGTTGCACATGACTCATGTCTTAGGGAGCTCTGGTTGTTGCCGTTACATGTTGCACACTCTGATTTCTCTTGATTTTCTGCACCAGGACGAGGAGGAGATGGAGGAAGCCACCAATCAAAAGCTCGCTCTGCAAAAGGCCAAGGAAGTGGCCGAAGTCAGCCCCATGTCGGCAGCTAACATTTCCATAGCCGCGTAAGCATTATTTTATTATTTGGGAACTTTATAATTTGGTCTCTGTTTTTCAGTGTCGATACATGTTTGTTCAAGTGGAGCATCCCATAGTACGCTGTGAGACCCTTTATACCATCTCTGTTGCTGACAGGGCTTTAGGTTGACTGAATACTTCAGCGCTGATCGTTTAACCATGAATTTAATTGAGTATTTCTTTTAGTTTGTTTTCCTCTGTAATGCCTCACTTTTTGCCCTGCTATAAATAACTGTATTTTAGGATTTTTTTAAGCTGTCCTCGGATAGATTTCACCAGGTGAAGTGTTACTATTTCACTTTGGATTTTTAGTTACGAGAGGTATGTGTGCACCTAATGTATTAACTATTCTTTAATGGTCTTTGCTTTGAGAATTTAAATGTAAAGACACTCCTAAATATCAGGCTGAGAAACATGCTTGAATGCTCCTTCTTTGCTGTTTGAAAGAGTGTCGTGTTGAACAAAATGATGTCTGTGAACAGTCACTGGTTTGTAGCTGGAACCATCAAATTTGTGTTTTCAGAGGCGGGATTTTCTGCACGGACGTGGACATATGCACAGATTCTGCGATACCAGAATCCTTAAAAACCGTTGCTTTGGGTCCCACCTTTTCATGAGCACTGATCTAAACTGAAGGGAAAAATTATCTGTCGGTGGAAATACCTGTCCAGATGTTGTCAAGGTCAATGCAGAGTTCTGCCTGCATGGATTACGGGCCTGTGTTTGAGTTGTGCCTACCTTGCATGGATTTACTGAAAAATCGTAAAGGTCCATTTAACTCTTCTGGAATTTTAGCATCAGGACTACCAACACCAAAAAAATTTGGTCATACATTTTACTGAGAGTTGCTGATGTTTTCCAGACCCCTTTTGCACGGGAGACCTCCAAAGGCTGGAGAAGCTGGAGCATAGAAAAAGAAATTTCCTGTTCAGTTTTATTGCAAAGTGCCTGAAATGCAGCAGGATCTCTGGTCCTTCAGCATAAACGTCTTGACCCTTGTTACTGGGAGCTTAATCCACTTCATCAAAGACAATAGGCCAAATGGAGCCAGTTCACTACATTTTAAGGAAAAGAATATTATTAATTTGACTATTTTATTCTTCTTAACATTTTATTTTGCCATTGCTGCTTTAATCAGCTCCCATTTATTCTATGTCTGTTTGTTGGTTTTAAATATAATCCTTTTCTTACAACGGTTTTCTGTCCAGTCTTGAAAAGAAGACAAATGAGAATATTTGCTCTTGTTCTTTGAATTTCCTGGCACTGTTATTTTAAAATGCAAGATAATGATGCTTATTTTCTTCTTTTTAAATCAAAAGTACAGTGCATGTGAAGATTTCTTAGAAATCAGAAAAAAAAAAAAGCCACTTTAATGGAGCTAAGACTTCACATCACGTTGTTAGTTGCTTAAAATAACCTTATTCCATGATTTTTCACCAGGTTTCTACCTGGTTTTCAATATCACAGGGCCAGTTTTGTGACCACAATTGAAAGTGAGTACAAAGTTGTGGATTTCTGCTTATTTTGCCCCAAATTGTATCTGCCTGGATCCCTCCCTGTGACATTTGTACAGGCAGGTAATTAGGCTTACAAACGAGCACATTACAACCTGCATTTGGTCGCTTCCACATCTACTAGCCACGGAGCATCGTGGAGGCTGTGTGGGTGCCATCATCTGACAACCCTTGTGTGACTTCTCGTTATCTCGGCTTTAGTGCCAGTGAGGTGCTTAAAAGGCCACTCACAAAGCTCCCAGGGCTTTAGTTTGGGGGGAAAAAAAAGCGCATTAAGGTCAATAGGTTGATGACTGAATGGCTAATGCCGTAGAGGAGAAGGCAAGGAAGAAGTTGGGTGTTTTGTGAGACAGAAATAGGCATATGGATGGATTGCTGGCTCATGATCCAAAAGATATTTGAAGAATGCATGCCAAAGCAATGTATTTAATACACAAATACACCCACAGTGAGCTTCAAAGGGGCTTAGCAGCTACAGCTTTCAGGTTTGCAGTGCTATCCCTTAGATTTCTCTATCCAGCACAGTGGGGCTGATGACGGGCCCGTGCCTGACAGCCAAACGTACCCCGCTACTTCATTTCTTGTGCTCCTAAGTCACACGGTGGTCCTGAAGATGGAGCAGATGCCGTGTTGATGGCAAGACTTGTCCGATGAAGCCTCTGATGCAATTCAGAGATGGACTTCCCAAGAATGACATAGGGCTGGGCATGATTGGAAACCGGAGCTTGGGTGCCCCTACCTGGGTGGTGAGCAAGGGCTGGGAAAAACTGGGACTGAGCTACCAAGGGCCTGCTGCAAAGGCGGCTCTACCCTATCAGTTTATAGTTTTACTTTCTCCTAAGGAATAATTATTTAGTTTTATAATTTGATTTTCTTTTCATGACCTATGAAAGTGGATTTCTCTAACAACGGGCGTCTATAGCACTGATCAATGTTTTGAAAACGTCAGCCTTTCTCTACCTGCATCAATCAAACCAGGTCTCTCAGGTGTTAGCAGAGGTCACCATGACTTGCATTTCCTTAGCCATGACTTTCGTGTTCCCCTTGTGCTTGTTCACCTCCCACAGAGGTGAAAATGCCGCCCTGGGGCTGAGGCTGGTGAAAAGTCACATCAGTTGTTCTCCTGCTTCACCGGCGAGGTGCTGTGCTGGCTGTTTTGTTCCCTTCCCTTGTCAGTCCTACCTCAAGGACTGAGAGCATGTCCCTTCCCTAGAACCTCCTTCCAGGCCATTCCATCTTCTGCAGCGTTGACTCTGCTCCTTCACCTCTGGCATTTTTCCTCTGCAAATACCTTGTGCACTGGTGGTTTGTGTGCTCCTGCAGTTCCTCTGCACCGGTTCCCCTGCTCTCCTCTGCCATTCAAGCCTCTCTTTGTAACTCAGCTCCAGCAAATATTCGATTTATTGCATCAGTTGCAAAATGTCATTTCCTAGGTGTAAGAGTCTGGTTGTTATTTAGCGTGTCAGCCTGCTTGGAGGGTCCGAAGAGGTGCCTTCACCTTTCCACATGCAATAGGCTGCTGCATGAGCCACAAATTGCTTTGTGGCTGATAGATGGTGAAGCGCTACGGTGTCATGGGGAGCTGTTTTAATAATATACTCATTATTGCAGTGGTGTTGCGATATCATCTATCTTGCAACTGACTCAGAGTGCTTTATGACAGTATTCTACCTGCACTTGGTTTGTAGCTCCTACTTCATCGATCTCCTGAGATTCCGGTGGTTTGTCTTCTGCTCCACCAAAGGGACGTAACGTGAACGGCTTTACCTGACGGCAGTTTGTTTTTTCACCTGGTGAACTCTATCCCGAGCGGGCCTTTTTGTTTTGTGGTTTTTCAGGTTTAAAAGCTAGGATGGTGCGTTGGTTTTGTCATTGTTGCAATGTTTGGCTTAAAACAGAGTATCTGCTTAACATGTGTTATAGCATTTTAATTTGAGCCCATTGGTTTCATTCTTATTTTTTGTGATTTTTTTTGTGTTTTTGTTTTCTGTTTAGCATTTTCCTTGCTTTGTTGTTTCTGGAGGTGAGTTTCTGGGTTTGTGCAGTTTGCCCAGCATTGTCTTTAAGACCCTCTGTTTCGTACAACATGTAAACCACTCAGCCGCCTTCAACTGAGCGACTGTACTGACCGATGGGTCTTTAGAGCAAACCATTGGTGCAGCTTTCTTGGCAGCTAGAATGGGAGAAGGGGGGAAAAGGGGGAAATTTTACAGGCATTGTATGTGCAAAGCACCTTGCGATGCCGCTGTAAAGGTGCCAGTGGAAGGGAGAGCCCTTTGGCTCATTCCCGTGGGTCACAACAAGACCCCAATGCAAACACGGGTTTATTTTCTGTATTTGCCTAATCTGAAGCCCGAACTCCCCGCTTTTGGGTTTCTCCTCCACCTTTTCTATTCCAGCCAGAGATGCACCAATGGCACGTACAAAAGGGGCTGCCATAAGCACACCCAGCCCAGCGCGGGCCAGCAGACCAGCCAGAGAGGACGCAAGCTGGGGCTCTCCTGGCACCTAGAGCCCATGCATTTCCCAATGGCCTCTCTTCACTTTTTCTTGGGAAAAGCCTTAAAATAGCAACCACAACAGAAAGCACAGGCTAAATTTTCTAGGTAGCCAAGCTGAAGTCATGCCAAGTGAAACTTTTTTGCGTCTTATTACTTCCAGATTTCTTTTAATTCCATGCGGTGATGGTTTACGGTTGTAGCCAGACCCAAGGAATTTATTTAAGCATAGGTCTAGGGTGTATGTTCTGGATGGGAGAAGAACTTCCCAGGTGTGGTGAATGAAACTTAGTCGACAGTGGCAGAGACAGTTCATGCAATGTGGGCACCAGACCTAAACACGGGCTATAGAATTGCCCACTACCATTTTCCAAAGTTACACGTGCTTCCCAGGACAACCTTCCAACCTCTCAAGACCTCCTCCTCTCTCCAGGCTCTGACTGGTTTCTGCTGGTCTCTCACACGGTTGTTCAAAGCAGTTTGCATTTTAATTGCGTGCCCACAGGTGGGTACTGCCTGTTAACATGAGCAAGTTGACTACTCATTAGAGAAGTGCCAAGAGCAAATACGGGTGGCCCATCATTTCACAGTGACTTCTCAGAGGTGTCTGTCCCTTTTGTACAGATCTGGGGATGAAGCGGGGGGGAATTGCTCTGTTTCTCCAGGACATTTTCCATCTCAGAGGGTCCATATTTTCCTTTTGTCTTGGGAATACTGTGGTCTATTTCCAAATCCCTGTTGGGCTATCTGTACCCAACAGGACCCAGCAAGAAGTGTTGCCTGAACACCCAGCCCATAACCCATCCTGTGCTGGGTGATGTATAGACTAGAAGAGGTGTTCACCTTCTCTTGCTGGCTTGTGATTTCTTCCCTTTCTTTTTTCCCCTGGAGTGTGTTGATGTGTGAGGTACTGTGACTCCTCCCGTTAGCTTACCTTTTTGCCCTTGCTGTTGGTGTAACGGTGACTCAGCTTCACTTAAAGACACTCTCTTGTGCTCTGTGTCTCGCGGATGGTAAGTAGCATCAAGCAAAGCTCGAGCACCTCTGTCGTTTTGATTTGGAAAAGGAGACTGTCTTTTCTTCGTGGCTTTACACTCTGCAGTTCCAGCACAAATTTAGTAAAATTTCTGGATTCATCAAGTGGACTCCAGCAATGGGAGCAGAGGAGCGAAGCAGGAGAGCTGCAGGACTTGCATAATGTTGGCTGGCCAGGTTACAAGGACACTTGGCAGGAGCAGAGTGAGGCCTCCATCCTGCACTGCACCAAAAGAGGCAGGGATAAACGCAAAGGTTCATTCAAGCCTCCTGCCGAGGGATGCTGAGATCTGCTTTCAGCAATTTAAAGCAAAATTTCCGCAGGTGTATTGGGTGGCAAGGTTTCTCTCCCCTGTCCCGCTGAGGAGGGGAATGAGAGAGTGGCGTTGGTGGGCACCTGGTGTCCAGCCGGGGGCAACCCACCACGAGAGGTATTGCACGATGGTGGTGCTGACTTCCAGGTAAATTAGGGCAACCCAGTACATTCTCCTCCATCATGAGTTTTCCACCTCTTTTGCCCAAGAAATTTCTTACCTACCTTTGAGGCATTTACGCAGTCGAGGGCTTGTTCTCTGCAGGTTTTAGCTGCCATCCTGGGGGTTCAGCATCCAGCCAGAGAGTAAAAGGGTCCCCAGCTTGAGCAACCTGGAAACAATAATTGTCTTTGGCAAGCAAGCAGGGCATGCCAACCCCACTTTGACTCCTGCTCCCATTTTATTTGGCATGGTACAAATGTAGAAATAGTTTGGGCAGAATACTTTACCTGACCGTTCAGTAGATTATTATTGCTTCAAGCAAAATTTTTACGATGCCATTCCTAATTTCTCTTATATTCACTCCAGGTTTCTTGACCTCTGGATTGTTGTGTTACACGCTTTACCTGGGCCAACATTTCTGTTCAGAATAATCCATTAATTTTAAGTAAATGCATATTTAAAACTCTACTTATATGCTATCCAAAGAACATTAGATTTTAACTGGACCTTCTGGTTTGCTAGTATTGACCGTTAACAGATTAAAACTCTCATGAAAACAGGAGTAAAAATGCTGCAACTGAAAAGGCAAATTCAGGGGATGAAGGGATTTTCTTTTCAGTCTTGGGGAGGATTCTTTGGATGACGTAGATTAAGAAAAGTTATTGTTTATAACTGTGAAAAAATTAACACCTCAAGCCAAGATCTATCAAGATATTTAGAATCCTGTTTTTCTGTAGATTCCCTGCCAAAGGAAGAATAAACTCTTTTTCTGTGTAATTCAGTGAGTTCTGTATTTAGAACCCCCCACGTATAATAGTGTTTTTACAAACACTGGATGGAGGAGAATCTACAAAATGACTTGTGAACTGAAACAAGCTCCTTTCAATAACGTGTAATCCCCCACCTAAGCTGCAGCAGATTTCTGGTTTTCAGGCGTGGTGAGCCGGATTCGGGCAGTCTGAGCTCAGGCACATCCCTGTGCCTCTCGGAGGAGAGAGGTAGGTGCCTCTGAAGAGCAAATCCAAGGCAGGAAGGGAGGAGAAGCAGCCTGGCACCAGCTGCTGGGGTTCAGGTGGATTTTGGTTCTCTGGATGTGGCCCAAGGTCCTCCCTCCAGCCCAAGCTTTTCTCCGTGCTGAGGCTTCTTCCTCATGTCACAGGGCCAGAGTGGGAATTAACATCCTGCTCCCACTTGGAAATAATTATTTGCAGCACAGCTGTAAAAGCAATCACCACCTGTTTCTACAAAGACCTCTACCCTGAGGTCCTAAAGATGACTTCTGCGGAGGACTTTCATTGTGTGAGTACAGCATATGGAGGCATAAAGTCCTGATACCATCCTGTGGCTTTTGGTTCACCTTTTAATTTTTTTCCCTTTTGGTTCCATTTTTGATTCTTTGGTTGTCTCCCTGTTAACTAGAAGGTGGTGTGTCTGTGGCTTCCACACTTTCTGAAGCTTGCCTGGTCTCCTACCAAGATGCACGCTGCAGTCTGCATTCACTAGGACACCGCCTGTATGAGTCTCCTCCCGATGTCTTTTATGGTTTCTCTTCTCTTCTTTTTTTTTTTCTTTTCTCACTTTTTGTTTTCTTTGTTTGTTTTGTTTTTGCATGTGCAGTTTTGTAAAGCAAACTCGAGGTACTGTATCTCGCAGCTCGTCAGTCTCCAGCGTAAATTCACCGTGAGTTGCTCTCTGTTACGATATTCAGTAAATGGATTTATGATATATATCTCTATATTTTTAAACCTCCCTCTTTCCCCTTCCCCTGATGCCTTCACACACACACCCCCCTTGTTTTTTCCAAAAATCATTCCCATCATTGTGGAAAGCCTCCAGACCAACATACGGTGGAAGGACTGGAAGGTGTGCGACATTGCCATATAATGCTTGTGATTTGATCGTGAGCAACTCTGTAGTGTTTTGTACATTGACTGTGATTTTTTTTCTCCCCCCACTGCATTTTTTCCTCATCCCCTTAATTATTATCCTTTTTCTCTTCCTTAACTATTTTCCCTCTCCTTTCCTCTGCCCTCATTTGATGGTTTGTCTTGTTCTTACTTGTATTTTTGTTCTCTGTGTTTATTATGCGCTGGGCTGATGGCTTTGATGTTCCACCAGTGTTTGCACTTATGGTTCAATAGGAGAATGGGGGCCCACCATGAGTGCGCTCTTTAATGAAAGCTGGAGGAGGACTTTAAAAGAAAATTCTGGAAATGGAGCCCAAGTGAGATTAATTGGAGCCCATGTGAGACCAAATTGGAAAACTGTATAAATATCCTTGGGAAACATATACTCATGAGAGCAGTGGTCATGCCTGTGGTCTTGAACCTTCTCGAGCTGGAGCTTAAAGCTCCAGATATTGCAAAAATAAGGCACTCGACAAGCTCCTATGTACTTGTGGTTGAGCGAACACAGTGGTAGACCTTCCATTCACTCCACGCACTTCCTAACAAACCAATCTTGCTGGCTTTGCTGTGAATCACGGGTACGCTTTGACACCGATGCAGGTTTGTAGAAAATACCATTGTTCCCTGCCGACTAATACAACAAAACTCGTCATCAGCTTCTCATCAACCCATCTTAGCGTCTTTGCTTTGGGTTATACTTCTATGGTTTGACGTTGTCTTTCTTCTTTAATGCTTTTGGAGCGACAAGTAAGTGCAATTCAAACGCGTGTGGGTTTGTCCTTACGTGTACCATAACAGGTACTAAAGACCGAGGAAGCAAAGGAGGTTTTCCACCAGTTTCCCATCATCTTCCTTGTGTTTTGGGGGGTTCTTGTCCATTGGTGGATCTTAGATGTGCTTATATAAAAAGAAAAATAATGCTATGATTTGTGGGTTTAGCTTCTGTGACCAACACTGAACTTTTGCGACCAGCAAAAGTAGTTGTGGTGTGTCTGTGCTAAGGTCGGATATCTCATGGGGTTGGGACAGTGAAAATAAGGGGAGTAGATTAGACCGAGGCAGCTTTTGGCTCAGTTCTTCCAATGGATTTCCTGGCAGAAAGGTGTTGATAACGGTCTGTTGCCCTTTGGGTCTCTCACCCTGCTTTACCCCCGGCAGGAGAGAGGGGTGGTTAAAGGCGGTGATGGAGGAGAGATGCTGCCGAGCTCCTTCCCTCCCAACATTTGAATTCGCTCCAGTAGAAGTTGCACTAAACTAGCCTGAGGCAATGTTTGCACAGTTAGGAGTAAAGCCTTGAAAGAATTAAGAATTTGGCCCCTTTGTCCGAACTTCCAGAGGCAGAGCTGCCTTTTAAAAGGATGAAATCAAACTGCAGGTACTAAAATCCCCTTGGAAGGAGGATTTGCCTCCATTTGGAGGCGTTTGCCATCGAGGTCTGCGGCTGACTCCCCACCAGCGATAGAGACAGCGATAGAGGTTTCTTTTGCTGCTATGACTCACGTCTGTTCTCCAAACAGAACACGTTTTTACTGCAAAAAGCTGTGACTGAGGATTCTCTTTAACATTTCTATGCACCGTCTGGGCAGTAATTTGTAATTTCCTATGCAAACCAGGGCCATTATTGGTGTATGAGCTGAGTGTGCATTTTCTTCCCTGTGGGTATCTAAAGAGCGTTTCTCCACCAAACCCCCTTGTTTTGATTAAAAAAATGACTGGACCCCACAGCAGCGTGCAATAGATAAAAGGGCCAGGCATCACAGGGCACCAGCAGAGCCCCCCTGAAGTGCAAAGACATCAGAAGGGCTTATTTACTCAGCCTAAATGTCCTGGTTAGAAACGTGGGGTTCATTTTAAATTCAAATAGATAAACTGGAGCAACTCGTCTCAGGGACACGCAGGTGTGGTGGATTCCCATTCCCTGGATGAATATTAGTAGAGGTTCAGGATGCCTTTATAGCGCTCGGCTTCTACCTGCTGTGCGTGCTATTGCTGTAATTACACCGAATAGATAAGTGGTCTCCTTTTTGTGCACATATGAAAGTTAAACAGTAATCTACTGATCTAAAAGAGCTTTTTTTAAGGGTAAAAAAAAATAAAATTAAAAAATCCCTGTTCATTTTTCTCCCTTAGGTTTCTCAAAGAGCATAAAATAACGTGTGCCTTTATTATCAGGAAGAACCAGGATCCGCAAAACCAAAGTCATCTGTTCTGAAAGAACAGTACTTATTTAAAAGTATTTTGACACACAGAGAGTGGGTTTTTTCCCCCATATACTTTCTTTAATTATTTTTCTAAAAAAAAAAAAAATAAATTCTAAATTAGTAAGAAACTAAGGGCAAAATACTGGAGCTAGTTTCTTAAAAATAAATTTAAAATTACTTAAAAAAAAATCAAGGTAATTTTCTTATGCCAATTCCAGGCTTTTGTGCTATAACAAATTCATGAAACAAGCAGTGCAAGCAGTACGAAATCCATTTTTAATTCACTGAGGAGAGGTAATTAAATACAGATATGCTCTATTTCTTTAAGTAGATCAGCATTTATCTAAAATACATACTGAAACTGGCAACTAATTTATATGTACATAGACCATGACGCACAGCTAAGTGAATAGTCATGTTGTTTTTTTCCAATAGTATGTATTTAAGAGTTATGGGATCTTGAATTTCCCTATGACTACTTCTTATACTGCCCTGGCTGATGAAATCCAGACCAGTGCATTCAGTAACTTGAGGTTCTCATTGTATTGCTATTGTTTATTGTTTATTTCTAATAGGATCCAGAGGTGTCAGTCATTGCTTGGACATGAAAAATGGCATGTTCTTAAGGCATTTTCTGGAATGGTAAATAAATCAAAAGCCAGTGTTTCACAAGCTGGGGATTTATTTTTTTTTCCAGAACACTTGCACCTGCCACAGATATTTTATTTTTTTTTCTTCCAGAACAAAACTTGTTTTTCTTTGGTCGTCTCTCTCTTTCCCACCCCACCCATCACAGCACGTCTCTGCTGCCCCCACCCAGCCGTAGACAAGCTGATTGCGTACGGAGGGAAATGAAAAAGCTTAAATATCTTCTCCCCGGATGAATTTACCATCCAAGAACCCAAATTGTTCCTAATCTCTATCGCTTGCTTTCATATCTTCACTGTCTGGGTCATCTGCTTTATTTCCATCCTCGTAGCACACAAAGTGGGTTGGGACTTCATTCCCTGATGTGTTTGCTCATGGTTTTTATCAAAAGCCTGGAGCTGACGGTGGGACTCTGGCCCCTGCTGAGTCTGGTCTGGGCCGTTGCAGTGTAATTGCCAGAACGTCTCCCGGAGAGCGTGGCACGAACCCTTCAGAGGAAAAAAAATAATTTAAAGTAAACATAATTTGACTGGATTTTAGGAGAACTTAATGGTCCCACATATTTAACCTCAGTGGGTTTTTTGCTAAATCAGGCCATAATAATGCGACTGAATTTCCTTTTGTTTTTTTTTTTTTTGTTTTTACTTTTAACTCTCTCACCCTCTTATTTATTAGTGAGGATGCAATTAGTTGATCGCAATTCACAACAGAAATGCCAGGGAAATCTAGAGGTCTGGAAAGAGATTTTTTGACTAATGATAAAAGTTTAACTCAGGACAGAATAAATATTTTCTGACATTTTCTTAAGATCAGAATGTGCATAAAGCTAAGTCTTATACTCCTGGGATTAGTATGTGATGTACTTTTACTGGAAACAATTAGAAAATTCTTCTTATTAGAACAATAGGTAGCAGCGTATGCAGGATGGTGAGTTATGGATGAACAAAATCTTTCTTTTCTTACAAAAAACCTCAAGTTGAAAACAATGGCATTTTTGCTCCATTAACACTGGGAAGCTCGGGCTGAACTTTGCGTCGCTTCCGAGATGTACAAAACCAAGTGACACAGCTGTTCCCAGACTCTTTGCAGCAGCACGTAATGATTCCTGCTGCTCTTCAGGGGCCGTGGACGCCTCAAGGGAGTGGTAGTGAAGTGCTAGATCTTTCCCAATTTTTGTTCTGATATGTACCTTGGGAACGTTCTGGCTCTACGCTGGCCAAGGTGTGCATGCCAACCTGCTTAGTGGCTCCCGAAAGACCTGCCGTGGTGCTCAGCCCTGGCCCCTCTGGCATCTCAGTAGCTTCTTATCCTGCATCCACAGTTCTCCAGGTTGTCTAAAAAAGCACGTAAATGGAGTGCAAATTCAATCTGGGCCACAAAGATGCTGGGAGGGCTGGAGCCCCTCTGCCATGGGGACAGGCTGAGAGAGCTGGGGGGGTTCAGCCTGGAGAAGAGAAGGCTCTGGGGAGACCTTATTGTGGCCTTCCACTCCCTAAAGGGGGCCTATAAGAAAGGTGGGGAAAGACTCTGGAGCAGGAAGAGGAGCAATAGAAGCAGGGGTAATGGTTTTAAATTGGAAGATGGGAGATTTAGACTAGATCTCAGGAAGAAATTTTTCAGTCTGAGGGTGGTGAGCCCCTGTCCCAGGTTGCCCAGAGAAGCTGTGGCTGCCCCATCCCTGGAGGGGTTCAAAGCCAGGTTGGACGGGGCTTGGAGCAGCCTGGGCTGGTGGGAGGTGTCCCTGCCCAGGGCAGGGGGGGCACTGGATCATCTTTAATGTCCCTTCCAACCCAACCCATTCTGTGATTCTATGATATTGGAAACAATAAAAATGTTGCATTTAGTGAACTTGTTTGATCTAAGAAGTTGGTATCTATGATAGTTTGAAAGGCTTTTCAAATTTCAGTAGCAAGCCTCTGGACACAAGGGTGTCACGGAAGGGCCAGTATTATATTAGGCTTAGACTACATTCAAAATTTAGAATTTCTGGCTAATAGACACTAGGATAAATATTATGAAAAAGCATGTTTTCATTCTGAGAAACTGAAATAGCAAAAATTCTGATACCTAAAAGCAAAATCAAATTCAAGCATAATATTGGAGCGGATTGGGCAGCATTTTCCATGGCTGTCCTTGGTGGTGGCGTTTGTGATGCTGCTGCCCCGGCTCGGTGGGAGAGCACAGCGCGTCTCCGGAGAGAGCTCAGGAGGGAGGTGTAGCTCATAAAGAAGAAAAGTGCTAAAGCAGCCAAGCAGCAACTCCCGGGGTCATTGGCAAAGCAAGTCTAATCACTCGTGGCGAGTTCGTCTGGAAGAAAAATTGTCTTATCAAATCAAACAGAGCTAAACCCCCACACACTTTGCACTTGCCTACCCCAAACTAGAATGCTGCACTGTGTTTGCCAAGTGGAAAATTGAAACATGGAAAGAGCTTCTCCAATTTCGTAAACAGAAAATACAATTTTAGTGGAAAGGGGTTTTTTTTGCGTGGCATTTTCTGTTGGAACTGTATTTTAACAAGAAATTGCCTTTCATCTGTAATCGGAACATATTCTTTCATACCCACAATCTAATATGTAGGTATTTTTAACATCAAATTATTATGTTCATAGTCAGCTTTCATTCATTATTTACTAAAGCAAAATTTTAAGGATTGCATTCATGTAGCTGATTAAAGCAGCAGTTTTGCGAAGAAAAGTGCCATTAACTAAAGCAGTGTTTTAAAAGGTTATGACAACAAAATCTTTAATCATTATGGAATACCCTAAGATTAGAATATGACTAAAAATACGCTTTCCTTTCTTGAACACCCTAAACAGTGACTGGGTGTGTTTTGTATTTATACCAATATTAGTCACTGGTTCATTAATATGAATTTTATTTGATTCTACATGAAGTTAATGGTTTTCTTTGTAGCCACAGGCAGGACTTGTCTGGATGCTGGCTTCTTAATCCAAATGAAAACAGTGGAGCTAATTAGAGAAGCATATTAACAGTAATATATACTACAGTTCCAGCCCAAAGGACCTGAAAACTGAGTATATGGCCAGTACCCTTCAAAGAGTTTGAAATGTTCTGTAGACAGAAAATAGGGATGGGAAGTAATTGTAAAGAAAGTGGATTAACATTAATCTTTGTACTATGCCTGTAAATCAGAGGTGATAAATGGAATTTTGTTAATGGATTCAGAAGGATTTCAAGAAGGGAGCGGTGAACAGGATTTCAGATAAGGAGGTGGCTTCATGAATAGGTAGTTTTCTCTTGTGGAAAGACATACTTGTTATCACAAAGGTTTTTTTTTTTTTTTTTTTTTATCAGTTTGGACAAGTTGTGCTAGGCTGTGGCATATCATGCTTGTACCGTAGATGGTTTGTCTCTGCCCCAGCTCATGCAGCGCTCAATAATTAATGGGACCAAAGACTGGAGGAAGCAGAGGAAATGGTTTTGCCCTGCCTGGATTTTTCTCTCTCTCCTGCAATCCTTTGCTGGGCGCACAGGCACCGTTACCCTCGTAGGCAGGCAGTTGGAAAGAAACGGTGTTTTGTTTTAAGGTGACATTCCTGTTGTGCCATAAATAAGTTCCAGATCTCTCCTCTGCGCAGAAGTAGAGCAGAGCAACAGGAGAGGAGAAGCTGTCAGGTACGGCCGCCTTCAGTTGCTGTGGGAACTTGTAGCAAGCGAGAGTCGGATAAATGTAATTGGACAAGCAGAGGACACATTCCCTCCAGTTGCTGCTGGTTTGGATCTGAAAAAACCCTAAACACCGTCCCCAGGGGGACCGACCTGCTCGGTTGCTTTACTTCCATCTCCCCCAGCAGACTTTACGTGCACTGTCACTTGCTCCTGATGTTTTTGACTGGTTGAAATACAGGAATGAGCTTGCAGGCAGGCTTCACGTTTTCCTGATTGCGTTTTCACTGCAACTTATTTCCTGATTATTTTGTTGTGCATTTTCGTGAAGAAAGAAGAAAGGCTGCAGTCATCACTTCTGAACTCCTGCTCTTTGACTTGTTGGGAACCCAAGCCAGCGGGTGGCTGTGTGTTGTAGTGGTTTGGCAATCATGTCCCCTACTTGTGTCAACGTTAAGGATGCATCTCATTTCTAGATGCTGAGGAATTTGAGTCTGTAACTTCAGTGTCTGTTTTAAGGAAGGGATTTTAGCAAAATAGGCTTGGTTAATACGTTCATTACTTGGTTTCTGCAGGTTCTCAATGGTGTACGTGCCTGGCAACACCTTTCGTTTACCCATGAGCCATGTACAGTGGAAGATTTAGCACCTCAGAGAGAATTTAAAGGCTGATTGTGTTTTGGTGTAAAGGAAACCCAACTAAAAATAATCTCATGAAGTGATATATCCTTTGTCAGAGCTTGCAGGTCCCGAGTGCTTCCTCTGCGCTGCGTGATGAGTTCCAGCCCTGCATCCTTAACCTTCCTCCTCACCACGTCCACTCTGATTTAGGAGATTTGTTTTATATCTTGGCTTTGATGGGCTCAGAGCAGGCACTGGTGGAGAGGCTGTGTCCATGAAAGTTGCCTGATGATTTATGGTGTGTTTTGCTCTCTGCAGGGAGTCTGGGGCTTTGCGTCCCACCCCCGCGTGGTGCTGGTCCCCTGGAAATGGAGTGCAGGATGGAGCTCGGGGAGTAGGTGGTTGTGCTCTTCTCTGTGCTCTTGGTTTGTAGACACATTGAAGGCTTCAGTCAGCATGAGGGCAGTTTCCCAACTCTAACTTTGTTCACAAGCATCTCAAGGGTGGGTTGAAGGAGGATGGAGCCAGGCTTTTCTCACTGGTTCCCAGTAACAGCACGAGGGGTTATGGGCACAAGCTGGAACACGGGAAGTTCCGATTGAGTATGAGAAAGCACTTCCTTAGGGTGAGGGTGGCAGAGCCCTGGGAGAGGCTGCCCAGGAAGGGTGTGGAGTCCCCTTCTCTGGGGACTGTCCATACCCCTCTGGATGCAGCCCTGAGGGATGTGCTCTGGGCAATGCTGCTTTGGCAGGGGGTTGGGCTGGATGAGCTTTAGAGGGCCCTTCCCACTCTGAAATCCCGTGATTCCATGAACTTGTCATTACTAGTTGTCACTTTGGTGTTGACAGCTCTCTCTGGCTGTTCACAGCATCCCGTCCATCCCAGAGGATGCACAGTATATCCTGGGACACCCATCCTGGGACACCCGTCCCAGGCAGCTCTGTCACTCTGTGCCCATCTCTACCCGCTGTGGAGAGCAGCAAACACAGAGCACATCACTCCCCACGGGAAATCCTTGTACGGGGCAGCAGGTCTGGGCAGTCAGAGGAGGCTTTGCATGTCACCCACTGATTCTGCCTAAAACCAAGTAAATCTGCTGCTGAGCGATAGCACTTCAATCTTCCGTAATGCTGAACCAAAAAGAAATGGCAAGTTATTGCCTGCTGTGATGAGGCTGTTCGTCCTTGTGCCAGGGGTCGTTAGGACAGCGTGGGGGGTGCTCTCCCCTAACGAGGAGCCTGCTCTCCCTTTGATGTGGGACTTTTGGTGAGTGGGGCTCTAAGCTACATCCCCCAGTACCTTCTGGTATCACTTACATTTAGAAACAGGATTTTTGTCACCTGTTCTTTTGCTGTGGCATAAATGGGGCACTCAGCTCATGGAAAACTGGTCCAGAATGTCCCTCTCGGGAACACAGGGTGTAGATTTTTAGTTGTGCTGATTAGCTGTGCTCAGTCTGATTTCCAGATTAAATCAGATCC
This sequence comes from Rhinoptilus africanus, assembly GCA_013400135.1. Lineage (NCBI taxonomy): Eukaryota > Metazoa > Chordata > Aves > Charadriiformes > Glareolidae > Rhinoptilus > Rhinoptilus africanus. Next base: position 197,571 of record VXBO01008600.1, on the reverse strand, counting down.
CTTCTCCTCTGCCTGGGTGCCCTCACCCCATCTGCAGTGAGCCTTTAAGTAGGGTGGTTTTTTGCTTCTTTAGCGTAGCCAGGCGGCAGCACCCTCCCTAAAGAACCCCCCACAGAGCTCCGAGAAGCAAAACCTTTCCGACAGCTCCCACTGTGCTACATGCGCCCGTCTGGATGCTCCCTCCCCCGGGGTCCGCGTGCGGTGACAGACCCTGACAGTCCCGATCAGCGCATACACATGCAAAAGCCGCTTTCTTCTATTGTCAGGGGAGCTGGGAAAGTGCGTAAGGAAAACGCGTCTGCCTCCCTTATGGGCTGTGTGTGAAGCACTGGAGGTTGGTGAGTCCTGCGCGACCCCTCCGGCTGCAGAGGTCAGACTAGCTTCTGGGAAATGGAGATGTCTGAGCAGGCTGATGGAAGGAAAATGATTTTCCTCTCTTAGTTAGAAAAAGTTTCATTTAAGGAATAAAATGGGTGCTGATTCTCTGCCAGCCTAAATCCAGAACTCCCCCCTGGAAGCCAGTGGTTTTACTTTGATTTTATGCAAAAGCAAAATTTGACTTGCAATCTTTAGGAAGAAAGAAAAAAAGCCTTCCCTTCCCGTTGGCTAGGTAGGTGACACGTTTGTATGTGTTGGTCAGAAACCAAGCGCTGTGTTGAAAAATCAAAGCATTAAGGCAGTGCCAGAGGAGGTGTCCTCATCATAACAGATGACAGAGACAGAAAAAGAGCAGGTTTCTCCAGGGGACAAAGGTGCTGTCGACACACCTGTATGTCCGTGTGACTCTCACAGTCCCTGGAGACTTCTCACGGTACACAGAACAGTTTTTCTTTCTTGCTTGCACTTTCCCAGGCTCTGGTGGTGCTTAGGTTGGATGGTCCATCCTCTCCCTGGAAGGATGCTGTGGATTGAGAGCAATGACTCTTGTGCCATTAGCCAACGGGCCAGTACAGCCTGAGAAGTGACCCCTGTGGCTGGCTGGAAGGGGCAGGGGCTGGTGGTGCCAAGGCTCAGATCCGCGGGGGCAGATTGAATTTCCCCTCGCTTCTCCCACCCATCTAACATCTCTAACTTGGCACTAATTTGCTCATCCAGACGTTTCCAGGTGGGGAGAAAGGTGCGGCTAATTTTTGGGAAGCCTTGTAGACTGTTTGAACGCTCTGGCTGTACTCTGTGATTTTTGTGCGCAAAGACTTTAACCCTTCAGACTGAGGCTTCAAAGGGGAATGGCCGCATTTTGGAAATAAATATAACTCCAAAGGGCCTGTTTCATCATGTCTAACGCGTGTGGGAGCAAACTAACACTGATGATCCTGCTGGCTTTCCCCGCTCATGTTCTCCGCCAGCTATTCTCTCTCCATTCCTATAATTTCTTTGGCTCAACCCTCTAATCCCCCGTCTCGGCTGAAAATTTCCTCTAATTTTTTTTTTAATAGTTGCTTTTTTGGGGGAGGTGGTACAAAGTTGGGTACTAACTTCTCACCTTCCTCCCCTCCTTAGCAAGCAGCAGAACTCCTCCAAATCCAAGTCCGTTTGGGAGCAGAGGACCAGCCAGATCCGGATGCACAATTTCCGAGCCAGCTGTGAAGCGCTGTACAACGAGCTGGATCCGGAGGAGCGGGTGCGATACGCAACCACCCTGCACATCAGGCCGGACATGAAGACTCACCTGGATCGGCCGCTGGTGGTAGAGCCGAGGAGTGAAGGGAGGAACAACATCCACAAGCTGAGCCCCGTGGACGTGCAGGAGCCGGAGCAGACCAAAGTCAGCTCCACCGATGGGGCAGAAGCTCCGCGGAAACACCACCGGCATCGGGATAAGGACAAATTGGGAGAGCAAGAGAAGGGGGATGTGACCAAGGATGAGAATGGGGAATCTGGTGCCAACAATAAGGAGGAGCGGCACAGGCAACACAGGAGCCGCAGCAAGGAGGTGGAAGGGGGGAGCAAGGAAGGGAAAAGCGATCGCAACAGGGGCCAGGAAGGGGGAAAGAGGCACCATCGCCGAGGGTCGGTGGAAGAAGGTGCCGAGAAGGAGCACCGTAGGCATCGGACTCACCGGCACTCTGCCGAACGGCAAGGCAAGGAAGGCAATGGGACAATCAACGGGGCTAGGAGCGAGCGGCGTTCCCGACACCGGGGAGGGTCGAGATCTGGGAACAGGGAAGGAGAGCCAGGGTCCAAGGGCGAGAATGGAGAAGAGCCTCACAGACGGCACAGGTTCAGGAACAGGGCGCTGTCGACGTATGACTCGGTGGAGAAGGAGAACGGAGAGAAGGAGGGGGAGGCTGGCGAGAAGGAGCACCGGAATCATCAGCCTAAGTAAGTGAGCTCTGCGTGGCCAGATGTGTCCCCGGGACAAGGTGGGGGGCACAAGACTCCAAAAAACTTTTAGAAAATTACTTATTCCCCTCCCCGTGGTAACCCCTGCTGTTTTTCTTGCACTTGCACCATCTGCCACCATAACCTGCAGGTCCATTTTGCTTAAATCAGTAATGACGGAGGCTCCCAAAACTGATTTTTGTCCATGCGGGCCCACAGAATAGCTCAGGTTTAAGGGAGTATCCTTGGTGTAAATACCAAGAGGCCTCCTAGAACACAACATGGAACAGCAGATTTCACAGCCTCTGAGGGAAGTTACTGAGGGACATATTTTTAAATGGCACCCAGTCATGCCTTTAGCCCTTTGGTTTTCTTTTTTTCCATGGTGAGCCTGGCAGCTGCATCACCAGTCCTTGCAGCACGTGGCTTCTCCCATTAAGAACAATGATGTACCCCATTTGGCTTAATTCTTATGTAAGTCAAGTGAGAAAAACACTACTCGTGAAGCATTTAGAGTCGTTAATAAAGAAGGATAGATTGCCTTTGCAGCTTTATTAGTCTGATGGAAATGAAATTTCACTGGGATTCTTTGGAATAGAGTTCATGTCACCGTGGAGAGCTGTGAGTGGCACTGAGATAATAATTTTCCTGTCTATGTTATCTTCCTTTCAGATGGCTTTCCCAATGCTTTGCGCACAGTTTAGTTTGATCTTGTGCAGAACCTCACTTTCCTCCTCACATGGCCACTGCTGCAGAGGAACGCAGATGCTAGTTAGTCACTTAGAGTGACATTACAGAGTGGTTTAGGACTGGAAAAGAGAATCGCCACATTTAAATAACCCCTCAGGAGAACATTAAGCAGCAGAATGTCAGACTCCATTCAGAAACCAGCTGATGCTGGAAAGCTAATGTCACTGTTGCATGCAAGTGCCGTGTGGTCCTTGCTTATGAACCTCTGTTCTGAGTCACATTGAATTGAATAAAGTGACGTTTGGTGGCATAGTCCTTAATATTGTGCTTGGATGTTGGTTCAGAAAGTCTCAGAGGAAGAGGTCACATACGGTGCTATCAGTAAGTTGTCCCGCAGTCTGTGACTTTTCTGCAAAGAACGTCCATGAAGAAAAGTCTATGAAAGCCAGCAAGAGGTGCAGCGTCAGGGCACAGATGTTCTCTACATCCTTTTCGGGCCATGTTTAATAAAATCTGCTTTTCCGCCTTAGGGAGAGCCAGTGTGAGATTGAAGCCAGTGGAAGCGTGAGTGTCCCCGTGCACACCCTCCCCAGCACCTACCTGCAGAAAGTGCCGGAGCAGCCAGAAGATGCTGACAACCAGAAGAACGTGACGCGGATGATTCAGCCCCCACTGGACAAAACCACCACTGTGAACATCCCTGTCACTATCACTGCCCCGCCGGGGGAGACCACCGTCATACCAAGTGAGTGTCTTGGTCCCCCCCACTATTTGCTATGAAATTGCCAGAAAAAAGCTAACTTTCCAAGGAGCTAGCAGCCCGCGCTGGGTGATGGGCGCTCTCCTGGCCACCAGCACCCTGGCGATAGATGGATGAGAGAGAATGTTGTTGATCTGGGTCCTCCAATTCATGCGCCCTGCAGGAGCCCACGGTGCGAGGGTCAGCTGGTGGCTCGGGAAAACGCCACGTGAAGTTCCCTGGAGGTGGCTCGACAGACCAGAGCGCCTCCATGTATCTTTACGTAAGGGAAAGATGCAAAAAGCAGGAAAAACAACAAAATGTAGTAACTGAGAGCTGTGCAGCAAAATAAGCATCTTCTGCATCAAAGCACTCAGGACCTTGCTGTGAGCACAGGAGTGGGTCTTTCTCTGCTGCCACGCTGCAAGCCGCCGCTCCAGCAGCGCTGTGCCACGGTTCCTCTGGTGTCCCCGGGGCCTGGCTGGCCACAGGTCCCTCAGCAAAGGACAGGGGGGGGCAGTGGCATCGCATTCAAGCCCATAGATAGATTTCACTCTTCTTGGCTTCTTAGTTGACCCCGCTGTGGAGCAGCAGGTCTTTCACGGCTGCACGGCAATCCCAGCCTCCGTGGTGTGACCCTGCTGCTTCGGATTCCCGCACACTGTGGAATTTCGGAGCTCCTTGCAGTCCTCCGCATCTCCGTTTCAGTAGATCCGTCCCAGCTTGTCCTTTTCCAGAGCTCTCTCCCTTGGGTGTGTCGACACAGATTGACACCGGTCTGCGGATGATCCCGAGGCCGTTGTGCCCACGCTCTGCTGTGCAGCCACCAGCCATTTCTGCCCAGTTCGTGGCTCATCCCTGGCGGTGCAGGCACAGCCCAGAGAAGTTTGGAGAGCTGTGGGGGTGGCAAGGAGAGGTGCAGTGTGAAATCCAAGAGGTCCACATTAGATCACAGGCTGTCAGGACTCTGCTTTCCAAGAGGCACAGCCAAAACTAGCAGTTGTTCTACCTGTTTTTTTCACGGTCTTGTCCGCCACACAAGACTTTTCTTTCTCTTTTTTTCCCCTTCTTTTCTTAAGTGGTAATTTTACTATATTGCAATACTGAGTTCCCGTCAATCACAATTTATCAGCCTCTCTCTTTCCTGGCCATTTCCTGCGTATCTGGCTTGAGGTACGGTAAAGAGTTTATTGAACATGTCACTCACACACAATGAAATGTCATTTTGCTGCAAAAATAAAACAAAAAGTAATAAAAAACCTGCACCTAACATATTATAAGTGGGTGGAGTTTTTTGATTCTAGGGCCTGTGAATTAATAGACAAGTGTATATATCTGTCAAAGAAGAGAATTTGCAGCATAAAATGCTTTCCAGTTCATATATTGGAAATTATCTTTAGTAAATTATCATATAAACCCCCTGCAAGTAAACTTATGATGGAAATTAGAGAATGTATTTCTAACCGTGTGGAGTGAGGTTCAGAACAACCTTCAAAAAGGGGGTGATGTAAGTTAAAAACCTGATGTGAGATGAAGCTCAACACCTTTCTGCCTGGGGAGCTCTGCCAAAGCTGGGGTGCACCATGCAGGCACAGGGCTGGGAATTCCAGGAAGCCCCTTCCACAGAATCACAGGTTGGCAGGGTTTGGCAGGACCCTCTGGAGATCCCCCAGTCCCACCCCCTGCCAGAGCAGGGTCACCCAGAGCAGGGGGCACAGGAACGCCTCCAGGCGGGTTTGGGATGTCTCCAGAGACGGAGACTCCCCCACCTCCCTGGGCAGCCTGGGCCAGGGCTCTGCCACCCTCAAGGGAAAGAAGTTCCTCCTCAGGTTTAGGTGGAACTTCCCATGGTCAAGTTTGTGCCCGTTCCCCCTTGTCCTGTCCCTGGGCACCACTGAGCAGAGCCTGGCCCCATCCTCCTGACACCCCCCTGTCAGTATTTATAGGCATTGATAAGGTCCCCCCTCAGCCGTCTTCTTTCCACACTGAAGAGACCCAAATCCCTCAGCCTTTCTCCATCAGAGAGGTGTTCCAGTCCCTTCAGCATCTTCTAAATTTCAGTTACCAATGCTGGGAAATTCAGCCCTAAAGTCTTAGCCCTGCAATTATTAAAGCTCATTGGTGAATTTGCTCTTTCACACATTCGAAAGACAATTCTGCTACTGATCTATGGGAAAATATAGACAATTACGCAGTTGGTTAGACTTACCGTCTGTCTTTCCGTGAATCCCTGGCTGATCCTCGCTCCCTAATGATCTATGGTAGTTTGGAATGGGATTTCCATGCTCAATTTGGCAACTCTTGTATAAATAAGTGTAAGGTTTCTTTGTTTGTCTGCACTGGGCATCTTCATTTCCTGGCTGTTGCTGATACATTGCTCATCAGCGCAGCAGTTTAGGAGTATAATTGCCGTGTATTTCATACTGTAGTAAATAGCGGCGATAATAATCAAATGATTGTTCATCACATTTAATCAACGTATTCAAAGGCTGTTTGCTATCCCAGCTGCATTGTTTGCATATCCAGCTGTTGCAGGCAGCCTGCTGTGTGAAGACTGCGGATACATTTTTAACTCTCTCTTTTCCCTTTCCTTAAATTCACATTTCAGTGAACAACGTTGAATTTGAAAGTAAAACCGAGGAGAAGAAAGACGCCGATGACTTGACGAAAAACGGGCCTAAACCGATCTTGCCTTACAGTTCCATGTTCATCCTAAGTCCTACAAATCCGTAAGTCCCCTGACGATATAGTGCTACTTGTGGGTCACGGGTATTCAAAGCAATGTTATCAGCTTGATCTTCATCTCTGAAAGTCAAAAGCGTTGGGAATTTAAATAAAAGCTTATGTAGGCTGTGGACCAGATGCTGAGTTTCAGCTGGGCTTTCCTGGGGGAATAGATTGCCAGGATAGGAAAAAAAAAAAAAAAAAGGTGCTTTAGGTGGACTCTTTCTAACTGCCCTGGTGGTGATCAGGTCAGTTGTGGAATGCTGTTGGTGGGGAGTATGGCCGATCCCTGGGAGAAGGCATTATCTATCAGGAGAAGCAAGTTGGTTTTGATATCAGTAAATTCCTGCAGGTTCCTCAGCTGCAATTCATGCTCTTTCCATACCAGTGCCCTCGCATCACTGGAAACTTTGAACTTCTGGGAAAATGTGAATATTTTTGATGTGCCAAGGCTGAGAGTACAGTTTGTGGGATCGGTTGAGATTGCAGCATTTCTTCTGCTCCAGGCGTCTCTGCCTCATGGGGAACTTTGTACTCAAAGCCTGTAAATACTGAATGTGTCGCTCTGAACGGCTGCAGGACTAGACAAGAGCAGCAGGGGTTGTAATAATTGTAACATGAAGGCCTGTGAGTCATTTTAAGCAGTAACTTAAGGCAACGGAGGCTGTTTGCATCCTCTGCCAACTCAGAGATCTGTTAAGAGCAGATGTGATCGCTTCTCTCTGGCTCAGGTAGACTTGCTGCAGACCCCAGACGTTGCTCTCCGAGGCCGTACTCTGCATGGTCAGAAAGCTAACGGCGGACTCAGGCCCTTCCTTTGGTTGTTCCATTCAATGGAACAATGAATGCTCCTGCACCTCCTGCTGCTCAGGATGGTGAGATCCTGGCTCCTGTGCAGTCGATGGAACAAAATGGGCTACTCCGTGTACTCATCTTTGACATCAGAAATGCATCTGTGGCAGAATCCATGGCAGCCCAGACAGTGGGCAGGCTGAATGCTCTCTTTAACCACAAGTGCCAGTGGTGTAGTTCAGGCTATGGCCCTGCATGCCTTAAGGTGGTACAACTGTGAGCCCAGAAGGAATCCATCACTGGGAGAAGTCAGAGACTCTCTCAATGCCAGCTGATAGAGAGGGAGAATGACCCCAAACTACTGCTAACCTAATCTCATCTCTGAAGGAAATGAACTGAAGACTCAATACATTCCCCTTCTGTCTCCAACCCACATGAGAGACACTTGTGCTTTCCCTTTGCCTTCTCCAGTGCCTGCTGGGCAGATCTCAGGGTCACTGGAGTGCTGTGTCCAGCTCTGGAGTCTTCAACACGAGAAGGACATGGACCTGTTGGAACGGGGCCAGTGGAGGCCACGAAGATGATCAGAGGGCTGGAGCCCCTCTGCTGTGGGGACAGACTGGGAGAGCTGGGGGGGGTCAGCCTGGAGAAGATAAGGCTCCGGGGAGACCTTGGAGCCCCTTCCAGTCCCTCAAGGGGCTCCAGGAGAGCTGGGGAGGGACTCTGGATCAGGGAGGGGAGCCGTGGGACGAGGGGTGATGGCTTCAAACTGCAAGAAGGGAGATTTAGACTGATATCAGGAAGAAATCCTTTGCTGTGAGGGGGGTGAGCCCCTGTCCCAGGTTGCCCAGAGAAGCTGTGGCTGCCCCATCCCTGGAGGGGTTCAAGGCCAGGTTGGACGGGGCTTGGAGCAACCTGGGCTGGTGGGAGGTGTCCCTGCCCAGGGCAGGGAGGTTGGAACTAAATGATCTTTAAGGTCCCTTTCAACCTGAACCATTCTGTAATTGTGTGTGTGATTCTGAGAACTGAGCTGAAAGCCCAGAAAGTTTTCCCTTTCAGAACGCTGTGGTAGCATTGTGCTCTTTCAAATAAGGGAATGTGTCCTTTGAGTTCCTGTCAAAGGTGGCAAAGGGGAGGGGAGAGCGTTAGATGAGGTGCCACTCATAGTGGGATTATACTTTCTGGGGCAAATCTGAATTGCGAAGCTTGACTCCTGTTTGGTTGGATAAGGAAACAGTATTTCCCTAATATTTGGTAGCTCAAGTCTTTCTGTTGTGGAGTGACCATCAAAAATAGGTGTTAGCTGCAAAATGCTAGAGACAGCAGTGAAGAGTGGGAAGCTTGATGGTCCCAAATCCCAAAGGGTCTGAGCTGCGGAGAGGACTGGGCAGAGAGCAAACAGCAAGACTTTTTTATTTCACATGTACGCCGCCTTCTCCCACCTCATCCTATAGTTGTGACCTTCTGAGCCTCATAGTCCAGGATTTGGTATGTTGTTGCAGTTGTCTTGCAGTTTCCTGCAGCAAAACCCCTTATCCTCTGAAAGCTGTACTAAAAGACCACTGAAAAAAACCAAAATTCACTGGGAAAGAGGCATTATAACACAGGGCTACGGGGAAATAACAAGTCAAAGACCAAATTCAAGGAATGTCGGTGACTTGTTTTTCTTCCTCTGGGCAAGATGCAGGCCCAGCTGGATGCCCCCAGGCGTTTTGGCTGCTGCGAACTTCTCAAGAGAGGTCTTTCAGCTTTCTGGGCTATGAAGGTTTTCACCACATCCATTGCTACCTCCCTCCTTTCCCAGCCCCGCCGGGGCTGCGTGACCCAGGTGCTGCCCATGGGCAAAACAGTTCTGGGAAGCAGGAATGAAATGTAATTCCAAGTGCCACCCACCCTCTCAAACACCGCCGGCAGTTTACAAATGCTCCCGCGTCTCACTGCTGGTTATGAATGATGGAGATCTGAAAACAGGGACTTGTAATTTCATTGATGAATTGAGCTTGATGCATGAATTACAGTTACAAATGTTATTGAAAGTGTTGCCTTTCACCTCTGTGGATTCATAGGGCTCATAGATGATAATCCTCTCCTGTCTGATTGATAACCGGAGTTAAGGGATCCACAAAAGCACTTTTCTTGATGTTGGTTTGATTCACATCTGTTTCCTTGGTATTTGTGACTCTATTTCATTCTGAATCGATTAGTAATCCAGAGAAAAGGAATATATAAGTGGATCTGAAAAATAATTTTTAATTCTAACTGTTCAGATATTTGCTTAGAGAAAATGTGATACAGTAAGTGAATTACGTTCTCGGATAATGAGGTTGTTGGCAAGTTACACATATAATTTGATGCAATGGCAGAACCAAAGTCCTTTATTCAGCTGACAAATATGGTGCAAATATAGAGTTCTCTGTGCGGTTAAGTATTTGAGAATTGTGGTCAGAGAGTTATCAGCTGAAATTTGTGAATGAGTTTACATTACTCAGAAATTGAAGCATTTGTCATTTTTCTTGGACTCAATTTGTGAAGAAAAAGGTTAGGTCAAGATAATAAGATATATTACTGTAAAGTATTTGTGCAGCTTATAAAGCATAGCTTAAAATAAAGTCCAGGCAGAGGTACTTGGCAAGAGAGAGATTGCTAGAAATAATGCTCATAATTACGAAACCAGTTTCAGGTAAGAGTCTCACAGTGCAGAGCAAATATCTCAATTTTAAAAGGATTAGTAGATATTAAAAGGATTTCAAAACTAGTTTTGAACTCGCAGGACTTTAGCCTCTGAGTTCAAAGTGGAAAGGGTTGGGGGGTATATAAACGTTGGTGTAGAATTGAGTCTGAATGCTTGAAAGCTCTCAGTGCCCTTTTGCTAGATGGATAGATAAATGGACGGATAGATGTCGTTGCTTTGCAGAGGGCGTAGAGAGCAGTGCAGATGTGAAATAGCCATCTTTAAATCTCACCACATATCTGTTGCAAACTGGAGTTTAAAACCATTGATCCTAGTGTTTATTTTCTTACCACTATTGTATTAGAAATCCTAAAGGTGATACTCCCGATGAATGTTGTCCTTCTGCCAGTCTTCTGCCGCTTCCAGCACTGGCAATAGCCCTCCAATGTGCTTGTGTTGTTTGCAGGATTCGCCGTCTGTTCCACTACATCGTCAACCTGCGCTATTTCGAGATGGTCATCCTCATAGTGATAGCCCTCAGCAGCATCGCCCTGGCTGCAGAAGACCCTGTCCAAGCCGAGTCACCACGGAACGATGTGAGTACCAACCACCATGGCCAGAATAAAGCTGTCCTGCTTCTCCCAGCAGTGATGCGCGTGGCATGTCCATTCCCACCTCCCAAGGATAACATGGTGCACTGGCAAGAGTGGAAACTGGAGCTTTCTTTAATAACACACTCAAATTAGCTTGTTCCTCTATGAAAAAGTTCACAATTCCTGTCCCTTTCTGCTGCTTCAACCACATTCGAGTTTGAGAATTGGAAATCACTTGGTTATTTGGCTGGTGTGACTTACGTGCAAGAAGCCCTCCAAGCCTACACACCATTCCACAATGGGAAGAGCTGCCCCAGTCACAGGCCAGGACTGAAATTGTCCTAAAATCACCTGCTCCTGCTAGAGCGGAGCCTGAGCAAGTGAAACCAGATATGGCTTTTTAGCTTGGTGGGGCATGGTAGCAATCTCCTAGAATTAGTAGAAAATCTGTTTATCCATGGATGTCAAACCAAAGTTGGAGACTTCGCAGATGGGCGCCGTTAGGAGCAGAAGTGGAGTGTGCCACCTTCCACGTGTGAGCATGCAGCCCTGGAGCGTTCATGAAGCAGACAGTTGGGTGTCTTTATTTGAGCACATTCCCATGAGGACACTGGCACAGGGCTGGTTGCAGGTACACGGACAACCAGGAGCCTACAGAACTGGGGATTAAGTATAGAAACTGCAAGGTGCAGTTGCCCAGTTTTGGACTCTTCAGCGTAGATAGTTGCACTGTGTGGATGGAGTGTGATATTTATATTGACAATATCCGTTCACTATGTATAATCATACGAATCCAACTGCGAATAGGTGCATCCCATCCACAGAACTACGTTAAAATTTAGGAGATCTATAAATATTTGAATGGACTGGTATTGCACTTACCGGCATGTGTCCTGTGGAGTCTGTTCATCCACCCCTTAAATAGATTAAGGAACTGAATTGCTTCAGAGCACAAGTTGGCAGACCAGGTCCGAGCAGGAATTGCCTGGCCTGGCCTCCTGCTTCTGAATCTGGTCAGTATTAGCTATTTCCAGAAGAAGATCCACGAATCCCTGTATCAGCAATGAGCCGAAGCAGCTACCAGCAATCTATCTTCCTCATCCTTAATAACCATGGTATCAGTTTTTGAAAAAGGACTTTATCACTCTCTTACTCTCCCAAAGTCTTTAATAATACTGTCAGCAGCTCCAGCAGACGAGAAACCCAGGCTGCTACACAGCTGCTGGCAAATAAGCTCTTTAGGAAAGAGTATTTAAGTATTTCGTTTTGAAATATCCATTTTGCCTTATTAAACCTGCCATACGTGCAGGTGCACTGAAGCAACCCATGGGCTTGCATACTGCAGTCTGGCAAGGACTGGAAAAAACGTTGCTGTTTAAATGTTTAAATCAGATGGTTCAAGTTTGTGCCTAAACTACTTGAAAACCTCCCATCGGATGACATTTACTCATTGAAGCAAATGGATCGTTGCTCATGTGCAGGTTATTTCACAGAATCACAGACTGGTGGGGTTGGAAGTGCCCTCTGGAGATCACCCAGTCCAACCCCTACCAGAGCAGGGTCACCCAGAGCAGGGGGCACAGGAACGCCTCCAGGCGGGTTTGGGATGTCTCCAGAGACGGAGACTCCACCACCTCCCTGGGCAGCCTGGGCCAGGGCTCTGCCACCCTCAAGGGAAAGAAGTTCCTCCTCAGGTTTAGGTGGAACTTCCCATGCTCAAGTTTGTGCCCGTTCCCCCTTGTCCTGTCCCTGGGCACCACTGAGAAGAGCCTGGCCCCATTCTCCTGACACCCCCCTGTCAGTATTTATAGGCATTGATAAGGTCCCCTCTCACTTGTCTTTTTTCCAGACTGGAGAGACCCAAATCCCTCAGCCTTTCTCCATCAGAGAGGTGTTCCAGTCCCCTCAGCATCTTTACAGCCCTTCAGTGGATGCTCTTCCCTAATGCTCATTTCTCTTTTCCATTTAGGCTCTGAAATACTTGGATTATATATTTACGGGTGTCTTTACCTTTGAGATGGTGATCAAGGTAAGAATTTTCCCAAGCAGAACGGTTCACCTCCCCGTTCAGATTTCCGTCATCTGTTCCTGGGAAGCTGTAGGGAGGGTGGAGCAGGACGCCTGGAGCCGCGGTGATAGAAAGCCTTAGCTCGGGAACAGCACTTGGAAGTAGCCAGTGCCAAACAAATGCCTTTCTGTATCAGATCACCTGGTTTCTTTATTCTCACATTTTATGAAGGAAAATAAGGATATCTTTGCTAGCTGCGGTTGTGTAAGAGGATAAGAAACGTGAGTGTCTGATGCAGAAATGCCTGTGGGTGGCTAATGACAGGGGAGCTGACAGACCGTACTGAGACACGTCTGATTCTTCCCTTTTCCTTTGATGCTGATCAGGAATATTAATAGCGACTGATTCTTGGTTTGTCACGTTTCAAAGCTGAGGATTTATGTTTTTACTCAGCAGGGTAATGGGCTTTGCTAAAGCTGTGGGGCAGCAACTATGCAGAAAGCACGAGTGTAATAAAGTCAGGATTTATTCTTGGAGTAACAGTGGAGTTAGTTTTTACTGTCAGAGCAAGATGCAAAAGCGATGCAGAATGAAAAATAGATTTTCCCCTTGTTTGGTCAGTAGAAGGATTGGAAGCTATGTGAGGAAAGCAACCGCACGTGGGCAGTTGTAGAGCACTCAGGAAAGCAGATAAAATGTCTGGTGGACACTTTAAAACTCAACACCAGAAGCTCTTCAGCAGCGGTGTAAGGAGAGACTCCATCTCACGGAGAAACACAGCAGGCTGCTACGCCGAGCGGATCTCCCAGCAAGTGCTCTGGGAGCCGGCGTGTTTCTTTGACCGCTGCATCGGCCTGTGGGTCTTCCTGACCTTTCTTTGTGTTTTATGGTGCGATATTCTATGCCAGTTGCTAATTCCTACTAATCTGGTAGGATTGGAGTAGAATAAAATTGAACTGTTGGGATGTTTCACGCACAGGCTGCTGCTCCCATAAATGAATGCACGTCTGTGCAAAGAATCCTAGGTAGCAGTTGGTACTTTTGTCTTTCATGCTTTTGGTTATGGTATATTGGCTTCAGCTTTGGTTTTGACAGAGCTGTCTCTGCTTATTAGAGATGGGCAGCTTGACTGAGCATCTAGACATTATCCTGCTGCTGTGAAGCCCCAAAGAAGAGTTTGTGAAGGGTCATTTGATCAAGGACTTTGCTCCATACCTTGGTAGTGTTGATTTGGTACTTGTTTTATTAAAACTCTTTCTTTTGGTGTGTTTCCTCTGAAGATGATTGACTTGGGGCTGTTACTCCACCCGGGCTCCTACTTCCGCGACCTGTGGAATATCCTGGACTTCATTGTGGTCAGTGGGGCCTTGGTGGCGTTTGCCTTCTCGTAAGTACATTTTCCTTAACGTCCCAATTTCTAGGAAATAAGTTGCAGAGGAGGCAGGATGCTGGCATAGAGCTAGTTGAAACGTAGAATTTGTGGCTCCATCTCTCAGCAGAATGTGAAGTTTTTGCTCTTTATCATCTCATAGCTGGGGGAAAAAAAAAAACAAACCAACCCTAAATTTGTGTTGTAGAATATTTTGAAAACTCTCCCCAGCTTTAGGGTGAGTCCATTCACTGTTTGTTCAGATATTAAGCAAGACTTTTGTGACTGTTTGGCCAACTTCTTTTCAAGGACACGTTATAACAGTTTGTGGCAGTCCAGTGTCTTCAGGCAATAGTCTTAAAAATTGTTCTTAGTGTGAAAAACTAGTTAATGAAATCAGCTGATAACTCTGTGAACTCTCTACATAACATTTCTAGAGCCATGGATATTTCTGGTTCATATACCTTTGGTATTTCTCTCTCCTCCTCCTCCCTCATTCAGGGTACTTGCATTTCCAGAGAGTTTTACTTCTGAGGTTAATTGCTCCCTCCCTCAATCACAGCTGTGACATTAAATCACATTTGTGACATTAAATAACGTTCCATGTGCTTATTTAATGTCAGGGAGTATTCTGAGCAACAGGCACAGAGGAATTGCTTTTTGAAAATGAAGATTAGCTTTTAGTTTGAGCGTTTTTCTCAGAAGAGACCAGAGGAAGAGCAAGGCAGGTTCTTCAGAATTTGGTGAGCTCAGGGTCAGACGGTGGAAAGAAATTTTCCACTTGTAGTTCTGGACCACGGAATAATTGTATTGCAAATGTTTTCCTGAGAAATTCTAGGAGATGACCTGGAAAGAGGCTGCAGGACTTGGCCAGATTAATCTTCTGCTAAATTAGCCTTGAGTAATTATAGTGAACATTTAGCAACCCATGCCCAAACTCCACTCACCTGTTTGTTGACACGGTGATTAGAGGAGGTGATGAAATTAGCACTGTTTTACTTGCTAATGAGAAAAAGCATTCACCTTTGTCAAGGAACTGCGGAAGCGTGTCTTGTCTATTTTAGACTGACAGTAATTTTTAGGCAGACAGCCATCGCCATTGCTCCTCTGATGTGCTCTGCTGATGAAAAATACTGCCACGACCCTCACGGTGTAAAAAGTTACTGGGACCTTTCTGGCAAGGTTGGCCTGGAATATTTCTCAGGAGTTTTTCACCTTCTGAAGTGCCAAAATTCCTTTCGCATTTGGGCTGTGAGATGCGTATTTTAGATCTTCCAGTCTTCATAGCAAATTCTGGATAAAAACCATCTAAGCTAATTTGACCTTGGGGTGGTTCAGCAGAAGGGGGTGGGATTGATGCTGTTGATGTGGTGGTAGAGCCAGTTGAGGAGTGACACTTCTCTTTTTCCCCTTTTTCCAAATAGTTAGTATTAAAGATGGAACAGGGGAAATGCACCTTGAGATATACATGGTATACAAGATATACACATTCTTTAATCCTATACCTCTATTTTTTTGTCAGCTATGACCAGAGCCGTCCTGTAAATGATTAGATGATCAAGTCACATTGATTGTTGTCTTTCAGTGACAGTGGCAGTTTTTTGAGCCTTTCTGTGCCCAATCCTACACTGAAGAATTGTTTTGACCTTGGAACAAGTCATGCTTTTCCCTTTCTTCAAAGGGACACTGGCCTTCTCTTTAAAGACATTGTCATTATTCCTTAGAAATTTGCTTTTCAGGGGATGGGAGTGCTCTGTTGTCAGCAAGCTTCTCAGCTGGTCTAGGGAATGTCTGTCTGACCTAAAATTTGGCATCCAAAACCAGGGTGCTTTTTAGGCTTGACTAGGCTCGTGCGTGGCTCTTTCCCTGCATGTGTATATATCAGCATAACGTCTTTCAGAACTGGACGTGGTCAGATCGAGTTAAGCAAAAACTTACTGAAAAAAAGTTTAGCAAGTTAACGGAGCTCCTCTGAACTGAAGAGAGGTATGAAAGTACAAGAATGTTAATCACAAGTTTATTGTTTGCAAAACAATATTACCCAAGTCTGTCATTCACTGAGAATTTCTCTTTTCCATTAAGAATTCCAACTTTCAAGGCAGACTGAGAAAAAAAGGGCATTTTGTGAACCCTTCAGAGCTAATCCATGTGCCGTGAGAACAAACATCAGGGTTTGCCTTTAAAACATCTTCTCTTTGAGCAAGATTTTCTTTCAAACCAGTTACGGATTAAAATGAATAATTTTTAATCCTTCTGAGTCTCTTTGTGCTCAGGTTTTCTATTGCTCACGTTGGGCCATGAATATCTAACAGCACCTCATCAGCCTCTAAATAAATGACTTGCACATCCCCTGACTGTGCTTCATAATAACCTGCCCCAAGCTGCTTCTATTTTACGTGCTCTTTGAGTAAGTATTGAGCAGGGATTTACAGAAAGCGAATGCATAAAACCTGCCTGCCGATTTACTGCCTCCCAGATGAAAGAGAGTCAAACCTGAGACTTGGGAAAATTTGAATTTCTTCTGTGATTTTTATTATGATCGCCACCTCTGCTGTGTGTCCGTGTATCAGCTGGCAGTGAGAGCACTGACGTCCGCTTCGGAGAACACTTGCAGTATCTCTGGTCTAATCTGAGAGCAGGAAATCCAGTTCCTGCTAGTCCAGTTATGAATACTAACAAGTCTCGGACTGTTCAGCTGAAAATTGGATAGATAGTCATGTCCTTAGCTCAACTGAGTGGTTTGCTTAAACCAGACGGATGCGTAGAGCCTGCTGAATTTTGATAATTCTGAAAACGAGCTTTTGGAGAGTAAACTGGGCAATCTTCGTTATTTTCTTAGTGGGCTTTTTCTAGCAAAGACTGCAGTCCTGTCACTCATCATCAGTGTCACCGTAAAAATGCATTTAATGTGGCTGTTCGCAGCTTCTGTTTGCAAGAATAGACGATTGCCACGCAGTGGGTGTGATTTAATTCTCATGTACATTCTTGCCCTCATTGGTGTCCAGAAAAGCAACTTTGCACTGAATGAACGCGTCACTGAAAACCTAGGAAAAACAGAGCTCCCTGAAACGCTTCCATCTGGAATATTGCAACAGCCTATGTTTGTTTAGGCATAGGAGATGGTATCAGTCATTGCTGCAAGGTTCATAAAATCCTTCTCAGACTCTCAAACCAGCTATCAGTCTACCTTCTGCCTGTGGCTCTTTAGAAACCATTCTGTGCTTGATTGTAGTCCAAAAAAATTGATTTTTTTAAAGCAAAGCCCCCAGTGAGATGCTAGAAATATAAATAATACTGATGATGACAATAATAAAAGAATGTCTTCCACTTAGCAATGTATTTCAAAGAGAAATCCCTTTCTTTTTCTAGAGATAAACATGCCACAAACACACAGACATGTTTTAGCCTTTAGGGAAATAGAAGTAGAGGAGCTTAAAGCAAGCTGGTAAATTTGTCATCAAAATTTATCAGCCCCAGGTGTAAAATCTCTTAGTTCGGTAGAAATAGCTGATGAATAGCAGCAGAGAGATTGCACCATTACATTTTCAACAACGGAAAGGTGGCTGGGATGTACAGAATTTCGTGCTACTCTCTGAAAAAGCAAAGAGCATTTGCCAAACAATCGAGAGGTTATTACCTCCCGAAGCGTGGGGAGGATGAAGGTATATTTGCCCTGTCGGCTCATTGGGCTGATCGCTGTGGGGGGATGTGTGGGTATACGCTGTACAGCAAATCTGTTGCTTCCCTACTCGTTTATTTTTATGAACATTGAGTTGGTGGGTGTGGGACAGGGGATGGATTATCTGCCAGCACGTATCTGTATGGGAATGGGGTGCACTGTATAGCCTTATGTTTCTGTTTGTCATTGACTCTGCTCTTTCTTTGTCTTCTCCTTGCTGGAATCTCTCTCTAGGAGTTTCATGGGGTAATATGTTATTCCTGTCTCTTGCTGCACTGTTATGCCTGTCAAACCTGTGTACACACACTTGCCACTGTGGATACGAACCATGTTACACCCATCGCATTGACTCCTTTGTCCCTTTATTACTCATTATTCAGTGAAACCTATTTTCCCTTAACAAACCTCATTCATCCTAATTTTCTTTAAGCAGAGGATAGGAGCAGACTAGAAAGCCAAGTAGACCAGAGTCTTGACCACAGAGTCAGAAGCTATAATAAACAGATATATTTGTAACAAAAATATTTGAAGGGACATCTTAGTGCGTCCATCGTCAATGTGTGAGTTTTAACTCATGAAAATCATAATAAATAGGTTTAAAGAAGGAGTTTTATTCTCATTCAGAGGATTGCACCTCTAAATTGCATTACCAGTGCTGGAAGCCTCAGGACTAATTTTGTGCAGTTGGGGCAATGTGTCATTGGTGAAGTCTTTGACATCAAAACATAACATGTTTTGAGAGGTTGGCAGGGCCAATTTGTAAAGAATGAGGTAGCAAACGTTGCTTTTAACCATCTACAGGACAGATGGGGAGGGATTCTTTATCAGGGAGTGGAGCAATAGAACAAGGGCTAATGGTTTTAAAATGAAAGAGGGAGATTTAGATTGGATCTGAGCAAGAAGTTCTTTGCTGTGAGGAAGGGGGGTGAGCCCCTGTCCCAGCTTGCCCAGAGAAGCTGTGGCTGCCCCATCCCTGGAGGGGTTCAAGGCCAGGCTGGACGGGGCTTGGAGCACCCTGGGCTGGTGGGAGGTGTCCCTGCCCAGGGCAGGGGGCTGGAACGAGATGATCTTCAAGGTCTATTCCAACCCAAACCACTCTGTGATGATCTTCAGGGCAGTGGCAGTTTTGTCATCGGTGCGGTTCTATGCCAATGACGGAGGGGGAGACAGAGCTACATCGTCTCTCTCCACAGGTACGAACAGGGCAGGAGCTCGGGTGGGCTCCTCCACAGAAGATAACCCAGGCACACGATGAAAAGAAGGCAAAGAAAGGTCTTTGATGTTGTCCAGGAAATTGGGCACTTGTTTCTTTCTTCTGTCTAGGAAACCAGATCATTTAGGCCCTGGAAGAGGGTGGCTTTGTGCTTGGGCAGAGTTGCGTGCCCTCATTTACTCTTCGGTGGAGGAATTCACTTTCTGCCTTGGGGATTTCAGGCAATTGCACAAGGCAGTGGTTCCACTCTACTCTGAATATTTGATGGCATGACTTTAAGAGGCCCACGTTACATGAAATCAGAGCTGCTGGCAGGAGCAACAGAAACAAGAACCTTCCATTTTAAAGAACTATTAATTTTTTAAAGGATCTTTTATTTATTAAAGGAAAAAAGGCCAAGTAAAGCTCTCTTAAAGTATTTTTAATGTTTTAAATAAATGAGCAGCACACTGCCCCAGAAAAACAGAACTGGCCTAATGCAACCACAGTTGATCTAATGCAATCTTTTTCTTCGTGATCTTTATTTTTTTTTTTAAGTCATTGGACTTCTGTTTGCTGTCTGTCTTTATCCTGCTTGCTCTTCTGTAGCTCTTCTGAATTTTGTAATTGTTATTCTGCAGTCACCTAAGACCTTGTCCTTCTGTAGCAACTTATTTTTGTTGTGAGAAATGTTCCAGTCAAATGTGTGTTTGTGTACACCTTTTGACTGAATCCTACTTCCACCCGGAGCTTTTATTTTGTGGGACATCTAGCTTTGTATGAGAGTGATGTAAAAACCAATATTGGCAGAGGGGGTTCTTAAAAATGCCAAAAACAACCCTTAAGGTCTCATTGGACAGGCTGAAATAGTTGCAGATCCATTTAATTAAAATGCATTTTGCATCACTCTAGTTCAGAGTACCAGTCCGTTGAAAAAGCTTTCTCCTATAGCAGGAACCTTGCTGTATCAAAAAATAAGTGTGATTTTTCAGGATTCTCTATGTGAATTAGATCATAAATCCCATTAACGTTTAATTGGCTCACACTCTTTATTTGCCTGAAAGGGGAAAAAAAATATAATAATTAAATCAACCTTTCTTAGTGTCCTTCATTCAGGCAGAAGGAATTTTGTAGGACTGGAGCTGGCTGCCCTTCACCTCCAAGCTCTCAGTGCAGTCATCCGCACGCCTCCCCGTGCAAGGGAAAAACCGTTTATTCTCTCGTAGTCCCAGGAGAAAGGATTTGTTCTGCCCCACGTATTCACTGGTGCCCAGTAGGTCTGTTTAACCTTCCTAGAAATATTAAGTCCGAGAGGTTGTTGCTTCAGGCTTGGAGCCAGCCCTGAGACCTGAGCGAGCTCCTTCAGAGCTGAGGAGTGTCTCTGTTCTCATCTTGAACTTCCCTTCCAAGAGGCCTTATTAGTACAGTTGTTGTTTAGTGCAAATGTATGGCAGCAGTAAATAGGTGTTTACGTCTCCTGGAATCAGGAGCACTGGAAGACGCCTCACAGAAATATTCTGTGGTTCTGCTTGAACCCAGGTGAGGACTGCTGAGGTTTATTAGTTCGGTTGGTACCTGCCAGTGGCTGCTCTGCTAAGCTGGGCTGTGTGTCTTAATCCACAAACCAGAAACGTGGCCACAAATGATTGAGAATTGGATATAGTTCTGGTCCGAGATACCCCACCTCTTTTTTTTCCTCATACTGCCCCAATCACATGTCCCTTAGCCCTCCCACCTCTACCTTCCTCAGCTCCTACCTCTTCACCTTCTCTGCCCTGGCTTCCTCGTCTATGGCCAGGCAACATGGAGCAACCCAACGATTTGCTTGGCCTTGCAGAGGGAACTGTAGGGGCAGCCAAGGTGATGGGCATGTGCTGGGTGACCATCAGCCGTGGGGCCAGGCTGGCTGGCCAAGCCAGGTGGTACCTCCTTCCCGGTAACCTCTTTCCCCATCTGCTTCCCTCCTGCCACCGACTGTCCTCCTCGAGAGGCTGAACAAAGTGTTTTGTGGCCAGGGCATCGCGGAGGATGAGACAAAGCTGCCTGGGGAGTAGGTGAGCTCCAGTTTGGAGCTCAGCTGGAGGCTATGGTGACAAGGAGACAGCTGCAGTGACCGTGGCAGGATCGTTGCTTGCTAGGAGTTGGTGACCTGAAAGCAAGTAAGCAAAGCCAAACCTAGGCCAGATATTCAGTTACACTAAAACCTGAAGAGAAAGCCAGTAAAAGCTGTGTTGGCAGTGGCTGCTTCATCTCAACCAGATTAAAGGGTCTCTAATGAGAATCAAAAATGATTTCTTTGAAACATAAAATAGTTATATTGTGGCATTAAGTCAGTCCTGTAACTCCTTGAGTATTAGCTCAATCACCTGGATTTATACCCGTGCCAACAGTCAGGATCCATCTGTGGCTGATTAAAACGTCCCCAAAGCAACCCTGAGAGACGAGATAGGGAAAGAACAGGTAAATCTCCATCCTGCTCCCTCTCTCCTCCATTTCTATTAAATTAGGTGCAAAGGCAACCTGTGTTCAACCTATAAGTCATTGGGATGCAACCCACAGCCCTCCAAAAATTCCTTGTGGCTGACTGTTTATTGCGTTTCAGGACAACCGCAGTGACTGGGAATTGGAGAAAGAGACTGGGGATGAGACAGGAATGTGTGTTTCTAGGTTGCAGATTCCAGTCTGATGTTAATATTGAGTGGTACAGCTTTAGTATTGAGTTGTCAGTCTTTTAGAAGTGGATAGATTGCCAAAAGGCACCTTCCAGTGCTGAGAAAGGTCAGGCATGAAATGGTGATTTCCTCCGCTCTTGGTGCTTGTCCCTTAGCGTAGTGCCAGGGGGGAGAAGGGGGGGAAGCTTTGCAGTCCCCTACCTGCACGTACCTCTTGGGAGTCTCTTGGGTTACTTATATTCCTATTGCTTTCCCGTTGGAAGAAAGAAATGTTTAGCAAACTGGAAGAGCATAGAATAGGTATCTCAGCATCTGTTCAACGTGTTCTTCATTCACACCTGTGTTACCTCAATACAGTCTCAAACCTGTAGTCACCAACAAAACTCTGTTAAAAATTTTCATCCCATTTTTCACTTCATATGAAATGAAGGGGAATGCCATTGTTTTGCTGTTGGGCTGGAAGAAGATGTAACTGTCTCTTTTTTATGTATTTTGGAAGTGCACGAGGAAAGGAGCTCTGTCCTTCCCCTAAAAACCTCTTAACGGTAACAAGAGGAACTGTCTCAAGTCTTGCACTCAGTTTTAACAAAAAGTGAAAACAAAATATGACTTACAGCACCTGCATGCCTGAGTGGGAAGTTGTCCTGGCACTGTTACAGGCATGTAATATGCCGTCATATTACATGTTCCTGCATGGGTTTGGTAGCATGTCTTCCAAGAGAGACCCGAGGATGAGGGTATGGGCATGGAGCAACTCTGGTCCCCAGGAGAGCTCCATCCATCACCATGAAGGCTCCAGTTCCCTCTGGTCCCTGCTTGTCTAGACAGAGTGTCCCTGCCAGAGGAGTGCAAGAGGCACACAAAGAAACACCCTCCTGTCTCACCCAGGTGCCTGGGAGGGAGGAGAGCCAAGTGTGACTTTCTCACTTCTCCTGCCTGGGGCTGGGATGGATATACCGAGCCTCCTCTCCTGGTGGCCACTGCCCTGGCTTTGGTCGTTGCCCTGGGGCAGGAGGTCACCAGTCCCTGGGTGATGCTCAGTGAGTAGTTGGGAAGTGAGCAAAGGCTGGAGAGCACGTGTGGCTGAACGCTGCGAGGACCACCTCCTGCCCGCAGCCTTCCTCCTGTGCAGTGATTGACACGTCTCATGTGGGTGTTCATCTCCATCCGCACACCATCTGCATCCATGGGGAGGATGGCATCCAAAACCTGCCCAAAAACCCCAAACCCAAACCAATTCCGCAACCAAAACCACACTGGGTACCTATAGACGTTCTGGTTAGTGACCTGAGGACCAAACTATTCCCTCTGTTCTTGTGCCTTTTATCCCTTGCAGAGGAACCAAAGGCAAGGACATCAACACAATCAAGTCACTGCGAGTTCTCCGGGTCCTAAGACCGCTGAAGACCATTAAACGGCTACCAAAACTAAAGGTTAGAGAATAACCACCAATCTTTCCTTCTCTGGAGGATTGCAGCTGATCTGCGTGGAAGCTGATGGACTAAACTCAAGCCAAGTTATTTCTGTTCCTTTTACGTTGTCGCAATTAATCTCTTTGCCAGATTTATAAAAATAGCTGTGCAGATGTTTAGCAAATGTCAAACACTCGTTTCTTTTGCAAACATTGTGTGCAATATTATGAATGATTGTGAATCCACACTAAAATCAAACTTCTAAAAAAGGAAAAGAAAAAATGCAAATAAATTAAATTACAGCTCATAAGTGTGATGATCTTAGAAATGATACAGGAGAAAATAGATTTTGGAGTATTTGACTTTCCCTAGAGTACTCAACGTGAATATTGCAAGATTTTCCACGGTCCGTTTAAAGAGAAATGTCATTGCTGTGTGAGGACTTTTAATCTGTTCATCTTTTCTATTAAAGAATATATAGAGCAGGGTTTTATATAGCAGTACCCTTTCATCTCTAGAATACTAAGTTACAAAGTCAAAGAAATGTGATGGCCTGTGGTGACTTATTCAACACCATTTCACGAACGCTTTGAGATACAGCCAGCCCCTGGAAGCAGAGAATGGAAGGAGTTAACGAAATTTAATAATTTCTGAGTTTTGGGAACTCTTGAATACCTATTGTAGAAGGTCTCCATGCGGCATCGCTGCTTGCAGACACTCTTTTCTGTGGGAGATGGGGAAAAAGCGGTGGGTTTTGCAATGGTGAAACTATGTCTGATAATTCCTGTTTTCACATAGTGGCATATAAAAATCAGGGTCAGCTGTTACACAGATCTGCTTTTGTCCTTACCCACAATTCACTCTCAAATAATTTTGATGTTATGCATTTTTATGCATACTGAATTTACCTCAAAAGATAAGGAAGAATAACGTTGAACAATGTAGAAAATGGTCTTTATTTGTTTAGAAATTTGAAATGCACGGCTCTTAGGTCATAAGACAGTCAACAGTAGCTCAGTCCTACAGCAGGATGCCGAACACTTGCTTTTTATTGAATGTCTTCCTTATTTTCAAGCCATTTTACAGAGTAATTTTACCACTTCTAAAGAAGTATTAGGAAATCTTTATGTGAAGCAGAACTCATATTCATATGGTTTGTCTTCAAAATTCTTTCAATTTTTTATTTTTCTTCCTGGATATGGTCTTGTATGTGACATCGGCAAGATTAATGGAGTGATTAGAGATATTTCCAGTGTTTTAATTCAGGATTTCTGGGTTGCATCAGGAGTGTAATTTTGTGAATTATTCACTTCCACTCAGAGAAAAAGGAACAGCATTGTATAAACCCCCCGCTTGGGCAGTGACTGCTCAATTTCTATTATTATGATAAACTCCTCAGACTAAAATTAAACTACAAATTACTTATACGAATGAATCAGTGACTAATAATCAAATAATAAATGTACTTGAGAAGTTCTTTGCAGAGAGTTCAGAAGTGACATATGCTGGACTAGATTAGTCATGCTTAGCTTTGATAGACGGTTCATTAGAAAAATATTATTCGAAGCATTTAGCTGTTTTGTATCTGGTGTATTTTCCTTATTATTCAAACAGTTCAAATTATGGTCAATGAGTAACATATTGGGTGAGTTTTTACTTATGTGGGGGGAATAAATTAAACACGAGTACGTTTTTCATGTCATAATTGGCCATGGAAATATTTGCTTAGGACTAATATTTATCTCGACGAGTTGTGATTGTCTTTATAAATTTTATGGGCAGCACCAGAAAATTCAGCGGCACAGCCCAACTCGCCGAGAAAGCAGGAGATGCCGGAAGCCGGTGTTATTGCTCACAACCGGAGCATGACTCTTGGTCAAACACTTGGTGTGTGAGTCCATGAAACCATCCATGGGTTGTAGGTTGGGTATTTCCTCCCAAGTGTAGTTAGATGCTAGACGCTAAGACGTTACATGCTCTTTTCTTTCCTTTCAGCCCCTTAACTTTGTTCTCCTCCGTCCCCAGGCTGTCTTTGACTGCGTGGTGAATTCCCTGAAGAACGTCCTCAATATCCTCATAGTTTACATGCTCTTCATGTTCATTTTTGCCGTCATTGCTGTGCAGCTCTTCAAAGGCAGATTCTTCTACTGCACCGATGAGTCGAAGGAGCTGGAGAAGGACTGCAGGTACGGCGGGGGGCTGGGGGGGGAGCCCGACTTTCCTCTGGCAGCAGCAGCTCCCTTGACTGTCCCAAAGCTCCACCAGTTGGGTATCTGCTGAGCTTGATGAGTCTTCTGTAACTGGGAGCAGCACTTCAGCACAATTACCCCAGAGGTGAACTTTCCCTTTCGTTGTTTTAATAGCAGCATCCTTCCTCATCTAGCGAACGCTTACCCAAATGTTTAATGCCATGGGGGAGCAGGCTCCTCTTCCTGGGAAGGGCTAGGTGGGATTTTAAGGTAAAGAGTTGCTGAAGGGATGGCGTGACTGCTTTTTCTACCTGCTGCCTCGATTCTCATATGAATTAGAAGAAACATAATGAATAATTAATCAGAAGTGAGTTCCTAGGAAGTTAAAGAGCTCCTAATAAGCTAGAAAAGGGGTCAGTATTTGAATATCTTAAAAGCTCCGTCGTGATTTGTCCTTCGCAGCAGACTGTCAAGGTGCTTTGCTCACCACAGCGTTCATCTCCCTCACTCGCCTTTTTTCTCGGCACCCAAAATGCATCCTCAGCACCGTCCGTGTCTGCCCACGTTACCCCTCTCCTGCTGCCTCACAAACGCAGGACACGTCCCTGCAGGGGAACCCTGTGCCTGCAGCCACCACGGAGGTTGTCGCTGCTGTTCTTCCTTGCGATAAAGCAGCTACATTGCTGAAAGAAATGTGAAATTATAGAAAAACAGAGGTTGGAGGGGAACTCTCCAGATGCCAGGTGCTTGGCCCCTCAAAGCAGGACTCAGATGCAACTCTGAAGTGGAAACCAGAGACTTCTCCCCACCAAGCAGCACAGTTTTCCGTGGGGTCAGAAAATGTGGGGGCCAGCATGCTATTAACTGACAGGTTTTCCTAATAGATGAATGTCCTGACTACGTTTTCTTTCATTTCTAGACATCAAGTTCAGTTCCTGTGGCTCAAAAATTGACCTTTACTTCTGTTACAAACCTAGGGCTTTTCTCTTTATTTGTCTTTAATACATAGCACAGTCGGACTCTGCTACTGCGACTTTTCGATGCTCCTGAGTCACACGAAATGGCTGACTTGTTTAATTCTCTCATTTGGTCTGAAACTCTGTTTTTCCCAGGGGTCAGTACCTCGATTATGAAAAAAACGAGGTGGAGGCGCAGCCCAGGGAATGGAAAAAATACGAGTTCCACTACGACAACGTGCTCTGGGCTCTGCTCACGCTCTTCACCGTCTCCACAGGCGAAGGGTGGCCAACGTGAGTACCGGGGGCTGGCAGGGTCAGTGATCATTGCGGAGGTAATGGCAGCTTTCCACTGCTCTGAGGGACACGTAAATGGCAGGCGACCTGTGAAATAAGAATAGTCTTTTATGAGCGAAGCTTTTACTTTCCCCTGTGTGATTATTGGGTGAATCAGCAGGCAGGGCTCGGCATTTTTCTTGCCGTTCTTCTGCACTTCCACTGGGATGCTTAGGCAGTTTTCAGTACTTAATAGCTTTCATGCTCCAGTGTTTTGAACTTGCACGCGTTTCTCAGGAGTAAAATTGACAATGAGAATATAAGAAAACGAGGGGAAAAAAGTTTTGTGACCTATGCTGGAAGTATGCTGGGTATGACAGTCCCAAAATTATATTTACTATTCAGCTATGACTTTATTTTGGCACACTTTTCTGCTGGGACATGTGGAGTACAATTCACGGTCAGGGTTTCTCCATGGTGGGCCTTCCCTGTCCTCCACGTTCAGGTACTTCATAAAATAACGAATAAAACATACAGCATCAGTCTCCCTTCTCCTGTCCCTCACTGTGTTCCCCTATTTGGAGATCGTCTACACCTTTCTTTTCCTATCCTTACTTCACCCCCGTTGACCAGAGAAGAGAAGGCAGATCTATATCCTCTCCCCTTGGCCAGGAGGATAAGTGGATCTGTACGTAGCATATCTCCACCATTCTGCAGAATGGTGAAAACAGCAAAGGTTTTCCCTAAAATTATCCTCAAGGAAAACTTCTTCCCAGCCACAGAGCTCAGAGCGAGTTTGACCTGAGCATATGTGGAAAACCCTCCGCGTGAGTGAAGGCCAGTGAGTGACTGTTGGGGTGTCATCGGTGCTTCACGCTGATTTCATTGACTTTTCTTCTCTCTTTGCGCTTGATTGCAGTGTGCTGAAGCACTCAGTGGATGCCACCTACGAGGAACAGGGTCCCAGCCCTGGCTACCGAATGGAAATGTCTATCTTTTACGTGGTGTATTTTGTTGTCTTCCCTTTTTTCTTTGTGAACATCTTTGTGGCGTTAATCATCATCACCTTCCAAGAGCAAGGAGATAAAGTGATGTCAGAGTGCAGCCTTGAGAAAAACGAGGTACCCACGTCTTCTGAATTTGGAGTTAGCACCCTGGGGGCTCAGAGCACCTCGGTACCGGTGGAAGCCACCTCCTTGTCCCTAGCGTGCCGTGGGGGACTTCAGAGCATCGCTACCTGAGGGTGTGCGGTGTAGAGACTAAGAAAATTACAGGTTGTTTTGGCTTTTGCATAAAACCAAAGCCAGCGAGAACCCTTGAATGCTGCGTGTTAGTAAGCACTGTCACACGTCCCCATGGACCACACCTCCGCTTCCAAGCGGATATAGACTTGCATGTCAACTCAAGCATGTAGGTGTGAAAGGAGACAGAAATCTTTGGCCTTTTAGAGGCCAGCCACCAGAAATCAAACTGAGCTACAGTTGCTCCAGCTCCCCAAAGGAGCGCTCCTCTCACGGGGCCGCTTTTGCGCCTGGCTGAAGTGATGGCCTCCTGACGGCAGCCAAAAGTAGACACCTTGGGAAGAGTGTAAGACCAGGGCAAGGGCATATGAAGCTTTTCTTTAATGCCTTGCCAAATACCATCATTTTCAGCCCAGGAACCTCCTGAGTTGAAGGTGTTTTTTCTTTAGTTAGCAGCATCTGTGTATCTTTCTTCCATGAATGTATCCAGTTTCCTCCTGAGCCCACACAGATTTTTAGCATCCACAACATCCTTCATCTGGGGTCCCACGGCCTCAGTGACCTGGCATGAAAAGAACCATCTCTTTTCGTTTATTTTGAAACTGGAACCTGAATTTTCATGAAGAGAGATGACTTTTTAATCAATTATTGATTAGTGCATTGTTTGTCTATATATGAACAAAAAGTCCAAAATAAAGCAGAATATTTAGAGATGCTTTACTTAAATTATTTTTTAACTCTGCAGAAACATTTTTGCACTAGTTTAAGATTTTGAATTCTTATCTAAATCCAAAATGAGACAGTGCTCCAGAATCAAGATTTCTTGTGGGTAGGATACATTTTTAATGCGGTTTCACACTCTCAATAACGTGAACAGAAATAGCCAACTAAGAGGGTCTTTGAGAGTTCACCCAGTGATATTTGTTGGATAATTTATTGGTGGAGTTTGGTTCACATTTTATGAAATTTTATTAGCTGGGTAGGTTTTGCTGTGTGTGAGAACATACCTGGGTTTCACAGTACTCTTTTTTTAAAAGACGGGTAACATCTTTACCAATCCTCCAGTTTCTACAATCACGTATCAGGAGGAATTGGCAGGGTGTTTTCTGACGCGAGCCTGGGGCTTTATAACTCTCTTCCCCTACGCAGGAAGGGAACGGGGCTGGGATGGAATGCTGTCTCCTAGGATTGCAGGGGGGCATAGGAGTGTTATGGGGTTTAATATTTCAACTAGTGTCCAAGAACAATTATAATTTGGGGATTCTGTGCTGCATTTTACAGGCGTAGTCAGTACTCGCATCATGTGTGAGAAACACATATAAACACCGTCCTCCACTAAATGCTCTGCTCGCTCTCACAACAAAATCCTGACTGATAAAGACTGCCAGCCCTTTTTATCTTTTTGTATTCTTTTCATCCCATTTTTGTTTTGTAGAGAGCCTGCATAGACTTCGCCATAAGTGCCAAGCCACTGACCCGCTACATGCCTCAGAACAAGCAATCTTTTCAATACAAGATGTGGAAATTTGTGGTGTCCCCTCCCTTTGAGTATTTTATCATGGTCATGATTGCGCTCAATACCATTGTCCTAATGATGAAGGTTAGTGGGCTGTTACTGAATCTTTTGGGGCAATTTTGGGCTGGTGAACGCGCTGTTTGCTGGAGAGGCCTTTGTGCTCTCGACCGGAGAGCTGGGGGGGGATCATCAGGAGCAGTCACCAACTCCTCATCTGCCCGATGTTGGTTTTAGAGGCCTTGTGGGATTCCTACAGTCCCCCAAAGGAAGTGGTTTAGTTGTGATGAGATACTGCAGATGGGATTCTCCTGCTGCGCTGGTTTGGCTCGTAGCCCCTTCAACGTGTGGCCAATGGGATGGGAATTGGGCTCTGCAGGTCTGGAGCTCCTGGCTCAGCCTCGGCTTCCTGCTGCTGAGCAGGGTCACTTTTTGGGGATGCTCAACATCCATCCATCCCAGGGAAATTACTCAAATTTGCAGCAATGCCAAGCTTCTGGGACGTGATGCCCAAGAGGAAGAGCTGCAGATGGCTGGACATTGTGGACGATCTCCCCTCCTATCCCTTCCCTAGCTTAGGGTACCTTCATAGTCAAGGGGTCACCATATTCTTAGGGTCTGCTGGAGCAAAACACAGTTCTGCCTTTGTCCTCTGGTTTTGAGAATGCCCTTCCTCCCTCCTGGTCCATGCTGTGCTTGCAGGGAGATGTACACCAGCAACAGTCTCGCCGTCCTGGCTGTATCCCCAGCTACCCCATTAAGACAGCACGTAGACAATGGTGTGCTTCTGGAGTGGCGTGAATAACCACATTGTAACCCCAAGTCCTGCTTAAAGTGAGCCCAAAATTTGGCACTAAAATGAGCAAAAGTCTTGTATTCAGGGAATTCAGCTGGGAAGGTTTTATTTTGTGAGTGATCTTCAGTAACTGCCTTTCTTCCATCTTGGTTTAGTTCTATGATGCTCCAGAAGCATATGAAGAAATGTTGAAATGTCTGAATATCGTGTTTACGTCCATGTTTTCAATGGAATGTGTGCTGAAGATCATTGCCTTTGGTGTGCTGGTATGTGCTTTCCTTCTTTACTTCCAACACTTCCCTCCCTACATGAAATGATTGCATTTCGTGATGTGCATTTAAAAACAAACGAAACAAAACAAAAGCCTGTGTTGAAAAAAAAAATATATAAAAATAACCCTTGGATCCCTCTATCCCTCCTTGTGTTTCCATTTGGCAGAATTATTTCCGAGATGCCTGGAATGTCTTTGATTTTGTAACAGTGTTGGGAAGTATTACTGATATTTTAGTAACAGAGATTGCGGTAAGTACAGTTTGCTCCCTTTGCTTCATTTTCCAACAAAGCTGTGCCCTGTCAAGACGTTGCACCTTCTCCCTACCAGCCTTATTCCCTAGAGCTGCCCCGGGACTGGTGGTGTGATGGTGTCCTTGGGTGACCTGGCAGCCCATTCCCATTAGTTCTGCTCTTTCCATGGAGACGAGCACAGCTGTCTGCCCCAAAGACTTTCACACGAAAAATAAATAAGCTGTGATGGGAATGACAGCGCGAGTGCCTCTGCCAGGAAACGATCTCTCTGTCTCGTTCAGCAAACAGCTCTTAACCCCCAGCCGGTTTTGCCTATTAATGGAAAAATCCTGTTGAATTTAATAGAAGGAAAAGACAAAAAGACTTCTGTGTATAGTGCGAGGTGCTTTGTGGGGCACACACTCACGTCTGTCCCTTGGGGTTCCTGCCCAGCCTCGGTCACGGGCAGAGTGAAGGCGATAAGAGGAGTGAGAAGGGGAGAGGTGATGGGAACAGAGAAACTGCCAGAAACTCCTCATCTGGCACTGGCAGCACTGGGGGAACGCGGTGCGTTTCTGTTGTGTGCACAAAAGCTTTGCAGGGCAATTATTAAAACAAACAAACAATCATCTTAACAATGACTGCTTTCTCCCTGCTAATGAGTCCTGTAGATTACAAGAAGCGTACAAGCTTGCCATTAAATTCTAGAGGATTTTTCCATAAGGGCAGCAAATGAGTGACTCAAACCTTGACAGCCTGATATTATCCAATTTGCAAATTGCTCCTCTCCTCTCCCAATGCATGTTTTAGCTGATGATGCTGTATCTGAACGGGATGAATTTGAACTTGACCATAATTTTTTTTTTTTTCTCAGTCCCTGGGATTTGATTATAGATCTGATTTGTGTGTGCTAAGAACTGTGCTCCCCAAATTTCTTTACAGGACATTCAGCTGGTGGTGAAGACCGTATTACTGTTTTTAACAAAATATATTATTACCTTACCTCCTTGGTACAAAAAAAGCACACAAACCCCCAGAGTTTTACTCCCTGCACAAATGGTGGTCATTTAACAGTTAGTGAATCCTATCTCATAGACTTTGGATTACCTTTTGTTTTCAGCTTACAGCCAGGGTAAAGCCACTCAGATCAAACGCTTGGTCTGACTGTCACTTCTCTGCGTGCTCAGGAGATGTATTGCACCCTGGGCAATAAATGGGTACCTAATGGGTGCTTTTCTTTGCTCCCTCTCTCACGGGACACGCTTTCTCGCCAGACTCGAGCCACCCAAACCTTTCCCTTGGTTGGAAAGTTCCCGAAAACATTGGCAAGTTGGCCCCAAACAGAGACTGATGCTTCTCTTCCACCCTTCCGTTGGCCACTTTTACTGGGAGGAAGCAGCACAGCTCACTCCCGCATGGTAAGGGAGCCTGTGGTCTCTCCAAGATTGGTATCTTCTCCTTCAGGAAAGTGTCTTCTTCAACAGCAAGTCCTCACACCTCTTATTAAAATCCTCTGTACAGCTATTTTTCGGGCAGAGAGCAGACATTAACATTAACGATTCCCTGCTCGGCAGGTAGCAGTCCCTGCTTGGTTAAAAGGCCATTGCCTCCCCTCCAGCTCCTCTGGGGGTGGCCCAGCCTCTGCGAGGATGTCTGGCGACTGGGTACAGACTGGTCAGGTTGGGCTGCGATACATCACTGAATTTAAGGCAAAACCACAGCACGTCTGGGGCTGTATATGCATATCCCCAGATTTTTGGAAGCAGCAGCTGGCCTTTGGCACTATCAGGGCTAGGAAAGTTAGTGTGTGGGCAGATGTTCCCTAGCCCTCTCCTGGGCTTTGGGCTGGAGAGTAGATGAGCTCCCAAATACCCTCCGTGTGGGTCGCAGGCACCGACGCAGTGACCTCGGGGTGCTGGGAGGGATGGCATCACCCTTCCACTCTGCAGCAATTTCTCTGGTTTCCAGCGTCGATTTGTGGATGCCTTTGAAGAGTAGACTGAATTAGCTCTAAGAACAGTCAGTGAACTCCAATAGGGTTAAGCTTCCAAGCACCTGTACAGCTTTTCCATATCCTCTCCGGTGGTAATGGAGAGGCACTCGGTTTATGAGTAACTAGAACCCATTAAGTCAAACCTTAGAGAGGACTTTCTTACATAGTTCAGCAGCTTCCCCGGGCAGTGTGTCCAATATAAAGCTGCTCACAAACATGTCTTCAATATAAAAGCCATGCGTCCCGCTGTGCCACTGCAGCCCCTGACCTCTCCGTCCTCTGTCTCAGTCCATGGACATATTTGAGCCCTGCTCTCTAAATCTTGCCCTTTTGCAGTGTTTCTGTAAAGCCACCACGTCTCTTTTCCACGTGCAGAGAGTGCCCAGAGGTTCCCCCCAACCTTCTTGCTAGACTTGTTTTCCAAAGCTCCTTTCATACAGCTCCGCTCTGACCTCTCTCCAGCCCGTGCCCACCATCACACTCACCCCCATGAACGGCCCCCGCGGCCACCGGTGGACGCGTCCCTCAGCCACACACATCCATCTTTTGGCCTCAGACAGGGACAATGGGCTTGGCAGTTCAAAGGCACCATGCCCAGCTTGATGAAGAAGCCTTAGGAGCTTAGTTTGCTTAAAGGTGACATTGATGCACAGGTTGCTGTTAATTACACGAGTGGGAGTTTGCAACGTGCCCCAAAGATTACATTTATAGCTCAATTGTTAATGGCAGCGAATGATGGCAGCGTTCAGGATGTCTTTCATGGAGCAGTTCATTTTTTCCATCCAGTGGTGCGTGGGGGAGGTTGCCTTGTACCAGCACCTCCACTTCCACCCCAAACCTTCCTCTCCTTCCAGTCCTGCGGACAGGCTGTGGCACGTAGGGTGGAAAACCAGCAGAAGGATCCAGTGCTCTGCTCCAGTCCCGTTTTGTTGGTTCCACAATAGGTTGCAATGTGTGTTATTCTGGCAGTGCCTAAGGGGAAACCCAAAGCGTGCCAAGGCTGCCTGGGAAACACCAGCACTGTTTTGCTGCCTGGAAGGTGGCGCGGTGCATGTGTAACCTGGAAGAGTGACACTTTGAACCATCTTTGTAATATAAAACCTGCTGGTTTGTTCAACTGGAGTCGCACTTAAGTCACCTCAATACTTCTGCAATTTAGAAACAATTGAAAAAAAGTAGAAAAGGGATGAAAAACCCCGCTGCAGTGCTAGTGAGCGTGCTGTTTGCAGAGAGCAGGACCCAAGGGGAGGACCTCACTCATAGAGCAAAAATCAGCCTTACAGCCTGGAGTCTTTAATCCCGCTGCCTCTGCCCAACCGTTTTCTGCCCTTTACTTTTCCAGGCAGGGGAGAGTAGTAGCTAAGGACTGGGATGAACATCTCCTCCGCACCAAACACCATGGGTACTGCTCAACCCCACTTCACTACTGACCAGGGGTGAGCAGCTCTGGGCACCCTGTGCCGGAGCTGGGAGCACCCGAGAGGAGAGCAGGTCTTTGCTCATCGCTGTGTCCCCAGCGGAGGATGCTCTTTTCTCCAGCTGCTTTCCTTAGCCCCGGGCTGTCCTAGGCTGACGGGCAGCCGTGGGGACAGTTGGGTGGCAGCCCCCGTTAGTCCTTCCCCATGTGTTCAGCCCTGTTGCGACCCGTTCAGTCAGGAGGGTTGAATGGGCTGAGAACCCAGGTGACAGCCACAGCCTCACCTCGACTGTCAGCTTCCATCTGCCCCCGCAGCCGCCACCCGTGAAGCCTCTCCGGCTCCTGGCGGAGAGAGGGTGCTTTCTGGGCATGACTTTGAGATCAGGCTCGCAAATAGTTGCAGGAGCACCGCTTTTCTCCATGGCTCTGTTTTCCAGCTATAAGTGTTCTCCAAGGTATATAAACCTGCTCCCCTGGGTGTCTTGTCTTGAGAGACCAGGCTTCCACCAGCCGTGCAGCATGGGTACTTTTAACCTACTGAAAAGTAAAGATAAAAGGAAAAGAAATGTATTGATTAACTGCTTTATTTTAATTTTGTAGTCATGTCATATGTAATTTACTTTGTGAATGCAGTGGAATATATATATATATTTTTTTATTTCCCTAGGCAAAAACACGTATGTCAGGTTTTTTTACCCTCCCGGTAATTGGGAGTGAAATAGTCCGATAGGCGGCATGAAGGAGAAGGTGTCCTTGCGGACACAGCTGGCCTCAGGAGGCCGAATGAGTGTTTGGCAAACTGACATCTATTTCTATGCCTGGAAATATAAAAAAAACATACCGAGAAGTGTTTGTGAATTGTCTCCCGATTTGCATTACAAAATGAAATGCAAATAACTACTGCACTGTCTGTGTTACCTTTAGGATCTCAGAATCTGTTTTGGTTTGAAGCATTTTTTATTTATATAATTACCATGAAATAACACCCCCAAAAGCCCAACAGTTTTTTTTCCAGTGAAATTTTCAGAGTTTCCTTTTTTGCTTGTCCTGATTACTCATTTTCTCTTTTGTTTCCTGTTTTGTTCTTTATTTTCCTTATCTACCTGCTGAATCACGCCATCCAATCAACATACAATGCGAAAACCATGTCTCCGTCTGTATGTTGTGCACCTGCTGCTCAAAAAAAAAAAAAAATTTGTAAATAATCTTGCAAATATCCATCCATGAAAACATCACATATAGGACACGGTTGGTTTCATTGAATTTAAACAATTATTTAAATTCTCTGCTTTTATTTTCTCTCGTTTTTCTTTGGTTTAATTCGTTTTGATGAGATTTCCGATTGCACTGGTGAAAAAGCCTCACTGCAGCGTGCCCCAAAACTGGCTTCTGTTCTGCATCTTCTTCCCCTTGGCTAATTGGTGACGTGAGGCAAATGCAGTTACCAATAGCCCCTTCTCCGCTCTTTGTTACACCTGCCAATGATAAAGGGGAGACTGACACTTGCTTTATTTTGGTGGAAAATTGGATGAGAATAGGAGGGAAGGATGCTTCTGGATGACCTGGAGTAGAGAAGATTTGGCTGGCTGGGAAACCCTTCCTTTTGTAAGTGGTGGTACCAAATTTGCTTCTCGAAAATCAGTTTTGTTTCCTTTTACGACGAGGTGTGTTGAGCTTTCTGTAAAGGGAAGCAGTACGTTTAAGTGGGTTGCCTTACACGTATTTAAAGCCCGTGGTTTATGCTCTATTGTAAGGCAAAAAAAAAAAATACTGACGTTATTACAGACTTGCTTCCCTCAAATCCAAAGAGAAGTCATAGGAAAGAGTTATTTTTCTTTAACTTTGAAAACTCTTTGTGATACCAGCATATAGAAGCATTTTGCCACCACAGTGGACACAGAGTCCCTGGATGCAAAAGCAAATATCTCAAGTAAAAAGCATAAGCCGTGTTATCAACAGGGCTGAAAAGTACTGGGAATCACATCCCACTGGGAATTTAGTGCCTGATTCCCAAGATGCCTTTGGAAATACAAGCCTCTGTCTTTGAAAATCATAAATTAGGCAAAAGAGGATGAATAAGGAAAAATACAATCTGAAAAACACCATCTAAAAAATATAGATATATTCTTTCATTCTTAATTATCTTGGCTGTTGTTAATAACATAAATGAGACCATAAGCTTATCAAAAATACTTGCTTGGCCACCTGACAATGGCTCTTAGGTCTGTGTTAACGTCTGGACTTTCTATTGCACAGTTGCTGTTAAGAGACAAATCAGAGGGGGTTAGATGAATGGACAGTGAGGTGGATAGAAAACTGGGTGCAAGATAGAGCTCAGAGGGTTGTGATTAGGGGCACGGAGTCCAGGTGGGGGTCAGTGATGAGCGGTGTTCCCCAGGGGTCAGTACTGGGCCCAGTGCTCTTCAATATATTCATCAATGACCTGGATGAGGGGACAGAGCGCACCCTCAGCAAGTTTGCTGGTGACACAAAGCTGGGGGGGTGGCTGACACCCCGGAAGGCTGTGCCGCCATCCAGAGAGACCTGGACAGGCTGGAGAGCTGGGCAGAGAGGAACCTTATGGAATTCAATAAGGGCAAGTGTCGGGTGCTGCCCCTGGGGAGGAATAACCCCCTGCACCAGGACAGGGTGGGGGTGACCTGCTGGAGAGCAGCTCTGGGAAAGGGACCTGGGAGTCCTGGGGGACAACAGGGTGACCATGAGCCAGCGATGNCTCCCGGTGACCGTGCTCTGGGGGGGGGGCTGGAGTGGGGGATCTCCAGAGGTCCCTTCCCACCCTATGATTCTGTGATTCTATGATTCATGACAGACTGCAAATAAGCTCCGTGCAGGATCGCAGGAAGGAATTTTCTGCTGGGAAACAGCAAAGAAGAAAATGACAATGTAGAAGTTGAAAAGTTTGCGTAGTGCAATCCGAGAGGGGAATGCTCTGCATGTGCTGTGGTGGCTGGAAGCATCTCAGATGTGTGGGAGCTGCAGGGACATCTTTGGGCAATTCCCCCCTGGCCCAGGCAGCAGAGAGAAGTCCTGTGGCATCAGCTATGCACATCAAAATATACTGGAAAAATCAGCTCTATTTGGCTGAGTTTTGGCTTTGTGCTGTCCACATTGCAGGTTAAAGATTTAAATTCTCTTCCTGCAGTTTGTTAGGATTGCAGGCTGTTTGGTCATATGTGGCAGGTCCAGGATCCTTCCATCACTCAACATCCAAATTAGATTTTTGGAGCACCAAGTTGCCCTCTGGAGCTGCCTTCCTCCTCCTGCCGTGGGTGATGGGAGCCTACAGTGACTCCAGCAGAAGCACCAAAGTTGAAAGGCACTACGGAACAAGGAGAGACCTGAGCATCACACCCTTATAGAATCCCTTTCCAGTGTTCCTGGCTCAGGATGAAAGGACACGATATGATACACCTGTAATGGCAGAGTCCCCAAGACACAGATAAGCGTGGCAAAAATCTGCAGCCTCTTAAAATCAACAAGGGTTTCTCCCAAGCTTCAAAGGAAGCCAAGACACTGTGCAAGACTCAGTAGCTCTTCAGTACGGGCAGGGCCATGGACATTTCAACGGGAACACAACCGTTATACTGGAAAAAGTTCCTTAACAGAGTAGGTTCTTGTTGATGCTTGATGAAGAGGACTGCCAAAGCTTCGGGAGCGATCTCATTCTTGGCTTGGTCTGACTCTTCTTCTTCCCTCAGCTCTTTGCAGCTTTGGGTGAGCCCTTCATTTTGAGGACAGAAATCTAAAGTGTCAAGTTTGGGGGAGGTTGTTATGGTCTGCAAGTGGGCTGCAGGAAGAAGCGCGGATGAGCAGCCCAACTTCTGCTGAGTTTATCTTTTCATGGCAGCGTAACGTAGCCTCCTTCCCTAAATCCTGCAGAGCACGTCCAGCTGTGACATGAAAACCTCGTACTCCTATTGCAGCTTTAAAAACCCAAACCACTACATCTACTGAGCTGGTGGAGCTCATTCTGCACCCCTGTGGGCAGTGGGCACAGCTCCTGTGTTGGTGAGAAAACTGTTTTGATGCTGAAGATGCTGGAGGAAGGGATCTGGACAATGGCTGTATGCCCTATTCTTAGGGTTTTTCTGCTTTTCAATGTGGAAAACACCCTAAGAAAGGGTGAAAGAACAGGCTGCTCATGACAGGACAGCAACCAAGACCAGTTCTTTATCCGTGATGTCCATTCTCCCTGTTTCCCTCCCGTGTTCCAGTTTGCTCCAGGGATGCATCGCCCAGCTGAGCTCCTGCCCTGGGACACAGTGGCTTTGCCCCGGCACCTGCCAAGTGCCTGGGGGCCTTTGCTACCAGAGCCCCCTTTCTTAGCAAAATAGTTATAGGCCGTGGGAAAGGGTTTTCCAGCGTCATTTGCTAGTCCTCAGGTGGATTATAAAATCCTCTTGGGAGGATTATAAAATCCTCTTGGGAGCACCGGTCAGCTTTCAGCATCTGTGCAATAGAAAAGCAATGAAAAACCCAAAAAGACAGACCTTGATAAGGCAGAAGTCACAGAGGCAGCTAAATGGGAGGAAAAATAATGCAAAACACTGTTATACACAAGAAATATTGCAATGTGGAGTTTCCCCTTTAACTGCATGCGATTCTAATACCTGCCTGGACAGTTGAGGTGTCGAAGGACGGGTTTTCTATGCGGTGTGCTGAGGGTTACACACGTGGAGCCCTTCCATCCATCACGAGCGTGTGTAATTTTGCCTCCTTACGAACAGCGCAGAGAACGGTCCTTCGAACGGTCTGCGAACGTTGGTGATGGTGGATTTTCCTGGGTTGCGAGCGATTCCTGGCGGAGCTGAGGCTTTCGCTACGCTGTAGGAAATGGCAGTGCCCGAGTCAACCAGGGAGGGCTTGGGGCTGGGAAAAGAAAAACAAAAAACCAAGGTTTTGCACTGTTTGTCCCTCCAAATCCCAGGGAGTGGGGGGTTATAGACATAACTGCATGGTTTTGAACCCCCTGTTCCATATCATGTGTGTACAGACTGTCCTGTACAAAACCTCATGCAGCTCAGGGGTAGCCTGTGCCAAGCGTGACCTTGCAGCCAGCCTCGACTGATGGAGAAGTTAAGCATCGTGTGAGCTCTGACTATTAAATTATAGCAACGTTCTCGCTGCTAAGCTCCTGGGAAGGAGGGAGACGAGGCAGGTTCATACGCAGAGGGATGGATCCCGCAGACGCTGCCTGTGTATGTGCTCCTTGGAGGAGCGTTGTGCTTGTGCAGGTTGAGTATTGGGAGAGACCTGGTCTGAGCACTGCTCTGAAGATAATAATTTATCAGACTTGCCGGCCTGATGCCCGAGCGCCATGAACATTACACATAAGGCCTCAACCAGTTCCCACTGGTGGGGAAAATTTCCGTGATTAAAACGGGCTCTGGGTTAATCCTTTATTAAGGTTTAACCTCTTAGGTGAAACCTAAGTTTTTAAAGCTTACACCTGGGAATGGGTCACTGAGGAGCAGAGTGCTGATAGCACCCCGTTATCCGGCCACGGTGCGGCTCTGCCCCCCCAGGGTCCTGTACGGCCCTTCTTGGCCAAGGGGAGTTCAGCCCGGATTTTGTGAAGGGAACCAAACTGGTGAGAAAAATAAACCAGAAGCTGGGACGCAAGTGTTGAATTTTTAGTGCTTGTTATACTGACCTTGAACAACCCAGGGGAATCCGCGCTTGTGTTTTGCCTGCCAGAGCTGCTTTCTGTTGCTGATTTGAATGAGCCCAGTGTTGTCTGCTCTTTCATTGAACATACCTGTGCTTTTCTCTTTTCTCTTTATTTGAGGATTGAGTCTGATATACGGTCTGTGCCTAACTCTGAGCTGCTTGCCTTTTTAACATGAGAGAAACCGAGTGCATGCCTGAGACTGATTTCTTGAACTCTTTGATGGGATTGGTGGAATGCGATGCTAATGGCCCCAAAACTGAGCTGGCATTTTAAAGAACATGAATAGATCCAACAAGCCCCTCAAATTCAGCACGAGCTCTGTAGCCAAATGAGCAAGAAACGTGGGTCAGTTCAATGTGACTGGGTGTCTTCTGGTAAAATAGTAATGCAAGGGAAAGACTATTTTTGCTCACCTTTACCAACAAGAGCTCCTTACGATTACTTTTTCCACTCCGCTGCTTGATAGTTTGAAGTGGGATGCTTTCTCTCTTTAGCGCACTCAGTCAAATAAGCGGCTGTGAACAGAGATTGACCAATAAGCGAATTGGAGTCAGTGCGGAAAGGGGGGATATTTTTCATCTCCTTAAAACAGGAGGGCAAGAGGGATCTGGCTTTTGCATGTTTTGTTTTGGAAAGAACCCTCTCTAGATTAGCTCATTGGGGCAAGAAATCTCTTTTCCCTGAAGAAAAGAAAACAAACAAAAAAAAGGGTGCAGGGTGGGGAGAATCATACCAAACAAATGGAAATCAGAATCTGTCTCCAGCAGTTCTTTGATCCACCTGCAAAGACACATTTAATAATAATTAAAAACCCAGCAGGTTCCTAAGGCACCCTCCTGCTGTTGAACGCTCAACCTCCTTGATGGATTTGCTGCTGTTGATCCATCTTCCAAACAGTCTTGCTGGTGCCATTTCTCCTTGACAACTCTGTCCAGTCACATGTTATATAAAGGTTTAAAACCTCCAGGTTAGAAAACATCCTCATTCTTTCAAGGATGTTTTAATCTTCACTGGACAATGCCTTTCTTTGTTACGGTAGAGGCTGCATACGCAGTCCCTTGTAACTGTCTTGGCTTCAGTTCAATTCATTGTAGGAAGCGAGCTGACCAAGACTTCAAAACGACCTCATTCTTTTCAAGATGATAATATGGCACCATAACCTCTCCCCGAGTCCTTAGGGGGAGAAAAATCTGCCTTACTCAAAGAAAACAAGACTTCCATGGACAGCGCGAAAGGGCCTTTTCCTTTTCTATCATTGACCCAGTAGCAGAGGGGAGGGCTCTTGTGGAGAGGGATTTTCTCATACTTGCTGCATGTGGAGTGATCTGCACTGACGAATGTTTCTTTTGGAAGGTTTTCTGGTGGCCGATTTGCTGCTTAGATCGTGAAGCTGGTAATTTTAATTTCTTTTTTGCGGGCTGTGGTTTCTAATCGCGTTAATTTCTGAAGGACACAAAACCTTTACTTTCCGCAGGACAACTTCATCAACCTCAGCTTCCTGCGGCTCTTCAGGGCAGCGAGACTTATCAAGCTCCTTCGCCAGGGTTACACTATCCGCATCTTGCTCTGGACGTTTGTGCAGTCTTTTAAGGTGAGTGTTGGGCAGGTGGGAGGCAGGGAAGAGACGCGGGGAGATGGGAACCCTTGGCACGTCTGTAGCATCGGCCGTTGAGTGTTGAAGAGCTTCCCCTTGCCAAGGGAACGGCCTCTCTGCACCTCTGCAAAGCAATCGCAGGAATATTAATTCTGCAGAATCACTCACTGGTTTGTGCTGAACAGCCCCTGACTGTTGTAGGTGCTGAGCATTTTGGAAAATGAATCTGAAAGCAGGATGGCCACCGAGGCAGACTCGCAGCCAGCACGCAAAGCTTAAGTCACCCTTGAAAACTGCAACAAAATCCCTGCGGCCAAATCTTGAGAGTTGGGTATTAGAATTAGGAAACGGCCGTCTGACTGATTAGTGCCTTAATGCCAGCAAGCGCAAGGTGGAATTGCTTTCACCAGGTTTCAGACTTGGTAGAATCTGATGGAAGCAAACCCCAAACCGTTGCATTTTGGTAACACCAACTGTGAAGCTGTGTAACACAGGGCTGTGGTTTTATGACGCGGAGGATTACAAAAATGATGGTTTTCATTCTAAAGTCAAGATAGTTGCTTCCCCTGGTTTCCTTTCCCCTGCCCTTCCCTCC
This sequence comes from Rhinoptilus africanus, assembly GCA_013400135.1. NCBI lineage: Eukaryota > Metazoa > Chordata > Aves > Charadriiformes > Glareolidae > Rhinoptilus > Rhinoptilus africanus. The sequence goes on along the minus strand of VXBO01008600.1, from coordinate 155,942 downwards.
CAGCAAGCCTCAGCAAGTTGTGGCAGCCGGTACATTATGGTGTGGGGGCAACCGGCTGGATATTGCGCTTTTGAACTGGATGACCCTCAAACACTGCCTTACAGCAGCTCAGCTCTCAGCCGGCACTTAGCGTTAAAATAGTTGTTTTCCAGATGCAAAGAAAAGCCCACATGCCCCAAAGCTGGTTATTTTTAACAGCTCTCAGCTGGTTTGCAGCCCGTTTCCACAGCTTGTTGTGTTTTGACTGTGGCTATGGGGCAGGCTGACCTTCAGCAGTGCAGAGAGGAGATCTTTTAATCTGAAATCGGGCTTTTGTAGCGGTGGTACTGAGCTCTAGCACACCAGCACTTACTGACTGTGCAGCTGCAGGGTGCAGCCCCCCAGTCCCATCACACCATGCGAGAAAACACTTAGAATCATCGAATTGTCTAGGTTGGAAGGGACCTTTCAAATCATTGAGTACAACCATCAACCCAACACTGCCCAAACCACCACTGAACCATGTCCCTCAGCACCACGTCTGCCCGGCTTTTAAATACCTCCAGGGATGG
>VXBO01008600.1:144279-155369 GCA_013400135.1 Rhinoptilus africanus | reverse complement strand
CCATCACACCATGCGAGAAAACACTTAGAATCATCGAATTGTCTAGGTTGGAAGGGACCTTTGAAATCATTGAGTACAACCATCAACCCAACACTGCTAAAACCACCACTGAACCATGTCCCTCAGCACCACGTCTGCCCGGCTTTTAAATACCTCCAGGGATGGCGACTCCACCACTGCCCTGGGCAGCCTCTTCCAATGCTCGATAACTCTTTCAGTGAAGAAATTTTTCCTAATATCCATTCTAACCTCCCCTGGTGAAATTTTAGGCCATTTCCTCTTGTCCTGTTTCTTGTTACTTTAAAAAAGAGACAGACCAACCCTGGCTCCCCCCTCCTTTCAGGGAGGTGCAGAGAGCGAGAAGGTCTCCCCTCAGCCCCCTTTTCTCCAGGCTGAACCCCCCCAGCTCCCTCCTCACAAGACTTGTGCTCCAGACCCCTCACCAGCACCGTCACCCTTCTCTAGACACGCTCCAACACCTCAATGGCTTTCATGGAGTGAGGGGCCCAAAACTGAAGGCAGCACTCGAGGGGGGGCCTCACCAGTGCCCAGTGCAGGGGGATGATCCCTTCCCTAATCCGGCTCACCACACTGTTCCTGATCCAGGCCAGGATGCTGGTGGCCTTGCCCCCCTGGGCACACTGCTGGCTCATAGTCATCCTACAGTCGACCAACAGCCCAAGTCCTTTTCCACCAGGCAGCTCCCCAGCCACTCCGCCCCGAGCCTGTAGCGCTGCGTGGGGCTGGTGTGACCCAAGTGCAGGACCCGGCACTTGGCCTTGTGGAACCTCACACACTTGACCTCCCTGTCTCCAGACGCGTCACAGGACTTTCAGAGAAATATAAGTAGAGAGGTGATGTGGGAAAGCAAAGCACAACGAGCTCAGGGAGTGGCTGGAGATGGGTCTGTTCATGGCTCACAGCCAGCAAACTTCGTGTTCACTGGGACGGTGGCACCTCCGGAGCAATGCCTGTGGAGGTGGCAGGTGGCTCGATGAGACTGGGGTCCGTACCTCTGTCTCTGCACAGGGTCTCTCCACCTTCTGGGCTGAGCCTCAAGGTCTGCAGGTGATAGCTTACGTGCTGGGTGCTGTCACAAGCTCAGGGGAGCTCGTCTGCAGGTCGGTGCAATGGCCGGGTATTTTGCAGGGTACTTTCTGGAAGGCATTATGGTGGCAACCGGTATTTAATGACGCAGAGTGCGGTGGGATGCAGAGCAACCGGTTTCTTTTACTCAAGCTGCGCTTTCAAATACATCATCGTGTCTGAGTCAAAATGATGCAGAGAGGTTATTTTAGGTGATAAAACTGTGGGGAGAAGCGCGCTCTCTCCAGAAATGGAAAAGACTTTTTAAGAGAAGAAAGGCATTTCTCTCCTGCGGTTGGAGAGATGCCGGGTGGCTCTGGCCACGCCAGGCTGGGAGACCTGGCCAGACCCGTGTCGGCTGGGAGAGAGCCGGGATGGAGAGCTGGCTTCAGCAGAGCGTGAACATGGCTATTACTCTGCACTGGAGCTGGCTGAGAGGGAAGTTTCTATTAGACCTTTTAGACTATCAAGGAAAAACCTTTTTGGAGGGTGGAGATGGGAAAGTAGCGATTGCGTCTTTCTACAAGCATCCTGACGAAGAACTGCAGGCATCCGTGCTGGTATCCCACGGCCAGGGCTGGGAGTGAGTGTTTTATTACACGGCACGTCCCTTTGGGAGACACCAGGCAGGCAGCTGGTGCTCTCGCGTTCACCTTCTGCGTTATGCTTTCACCCAACCATCAAGCAGCTAACGGAGAGGGACGGCGACCTGGGGGGGTTGCAGTGCCTTAGATTTTCTAGGTCGTGTTTTCCTTGAGGGTGGAAGGAGGTGGTGTAATTCATGAAGAACCCTGCAGGCAGGAGAACCTCTACCTCTATCAGTGGGGACTGAAGGTGTTCCCTCTCAGGAAAGTGCCCCTGGACTGTGTTGTCCTGGCTGGATCTTGGGAGAGGGGCTCAGCCAAGGCCCTTTTCAGTATAATACTGATCCTTTCCAGAGCGTGCGTGCTGGGTGCTGCCCCTGAAGCGGAGCTGGGATGGTTCCCAGGCTCTGTGGGAGCTGCTTGGCCACCTTTCCCCCATCCCTGAGCTCCTTGGCCCTTGTGCAAAGTTGTCCAGCCGAAACCACATCAGCCCTTTGTCCCGTGTTTGCTGCTGGGCTCTCCTGCCCCGAGCATCACAGTCTAGCTCTAGGGCAAGATTTCTCATTTTTTTCAGCTATTACTAATTAAGAGGCATTAATTACCCATTCACTTAGCCTGAGTAGCTATTACTCTCAGCTTGGGTGACATAATTACATTGTAGCCTTCACTGATTTTTTTGATGAAACTCAGAGTCTTTTTATCCTCCCGGGATTGCAATCTGTGCCTGTTTCAGAGTAGGAACTTGTTTCTTGGATGTATATTTTTTTTTCTCACACAAAATTTACAGCAGGGTCATTAAAAATTGATGTTCATACAATTATGCATGGAAATTGCCAGTGCCTGCTGGTAGCCCCAGTGCTTGCTGTGGAGCTTCGTATTGTGTATTCCCTGTTTATCTGTTTGCGAGGGTGTACAGAGAGCCCTTGGAAAGCCCAGACTGGTTTATGATCAATGAATACCTGGCTCCAGGGGCTGCCAGAATTGGCATACTGGCTGACATATACATTTGCTGTCATTAATATCACCTTCTCCTTTTCCACAGGCCTTGCCTTATGTGTGTCTCCTCATTGCAATGCTCTTCTTCATCTATGCCATTATCGGCATGCAGGTAAAATTTTAGCTTTAATAGTGACCGTAAGTAACCTGGTTTGATCCCGCTGGTTCAGGGTGCAAATGGGTTATTGCCTGCGCAGCAGGATCAACACCTGAGCTAGGATGAGGCCAAAGTCCAGTGTCAGGTAAATTAGAAGTGCAAAATGAGGCCACTTTTTCTACCCTTGTTGCCAGGTCTTATGTTGAACGTGGCCCTGGGTGTACAGATATTTTATAAATCATAGAATCACAGAATGGTTTGGGTTGGGAGGGATCTTTAAGATCACCCAGNCCCCCCCCAGCTCTCTCAGCCTGTCCCCACAGGGACATATTTCTGGGGGTACAAAGGAGAGCGTGGGCAGCTGAACCGGCGGGGGCTGAGGAGGCTGCAGCCCACATCGGGGGTGGCAGTGGGTGGCACTGGCTCCCAAGGGCAGGGCACCTTCCTCTGGGTACCACGCATCAAGAGCCTGAGAGCTGGGAGCAGCTCGGGTGCTGCACCTTTTAACAAAGAAATGAGACAATTTTCACAGCCTGGGATGGAGCTGAACTATTGGAAGGGGTCTATGTGAAGACAAAGCCTATTAAACTGATTTTTTTTTCCCCATGTGATCTCCACAGCACATTTTTATCTCCCTCTTTAGCACAGAAGTTATTCTAGCTTTTGAGACCCCTTGAACCAGAACAAATTCTTTCCCTGCTTTTTCCCTCTACCTTTACTGACAACGTCCGCACGAGGTTGTGATTGGCCTGAATCGCTTCTGTTTTCTGTGGCAGGTATTTGGAAACATTGCACTGAATGATGAAACCTCCATTAATCGGCACAATAACTTCCGTACCTTCCTCCAAGCCCTGATGCTTCTGTTCAGGTAAGCAGAGTGTAAAATACCAGAAGACTTGCATGCGAGCAATAAGTAAATCCTTGTTTTCCCACACGCTGGTTTAGCTGCTGAGACTTCGGCATCCTCTAAGGAAGGTATTTGGAGTAAAGCCTCCATTCCTGCTCCCTCCTCCTCGGCATTAAGGATTGGCCTGGCACATCTCCGAATATGCCAGGTCTAATTGAACACACAAAGTGACACCCAGCGCTGTGACACCCCACGTCAGCTCAGGCAGAAGCTTAATATACGACAGAATCCTCCTGTTTTAGCTGATCGATGTGGTTCCTGTCATGAAGCTTACTATTTTTTTTTTAAGTGAGAATTCCTTTAATCGGTCATTTTTGCGTTACCAACAAGTTAACACTTCATACGTCAATGCCACCTCTGCTTCAGAGTGAGAGTGTTCCCATCTGGGTTCAGTCTGCCTGCAAAGGAAGCGTTTTCAAATTAAAAAAAAAAAAAATTAAAAAAACCCAATGAAATGACAGATTTTCATTCTTGGAGCCAGCAAAAATGAAGTGCAGGCCCTGCTCTGAATAGGGGCAGCTTTGGGGAAGATGTCACTTCTCCGGCCGTGTGGGTTGGAGACACGGCGGATAATATCTGCTCTGGCCCCACAACCTCGGGGCTGCGGATTATGCGGCGCTCGTAACCAGATATCCTGCTTGGGATTTAGGTTGCATAGTTTCTGGGAAGCCAGACGGAAATGAAATTAGCCCCCTCTTAGCTCAGAATAATCACTGGACTCAAAACTCTGAATTTTAATGAAGCTGGGTAATTATTCAGTCTCGTGCCCAGACCTCTTGGGACAGAGCGGGCAGAGGCAGCAGGAGGGCGATGGGGGAGCCGGGTTCTGCTCAAGGGAATGGAGCTTCAGGGCTCAATGTGGTGGGGGGGAATCCGCTGTATAATTCAGAGGAGCCTGGATTTTACATGGACTACCAACTTTTCTCAAAGACCAGGAGGAAAACTTGTGAGTTGGTTCTGTGTATAAATTTCCCGGGCTGAGAACGGGCCTGCAGCAGGATGGGCTGTTTGTGGCACTGTTGGGGGATGCCCCAAAAAGCCCCTCTGAGTGGGGTGCAGAGATTACAGGGGAAAAACCTGAGGTCATGTAGAAAGTCAGAGTAAGGAACATGTGGATCCCCCAGTTTCCAATCCATGCGTTCACATGGCGGATTATTTTTAGGATAGACCCTCTGGGACTGCAAAATTTTGCCTTTTGGTTATTATTCTCCTTATAATAGCGGTAGAAGTTAGGGTTTGTTTTGAGTACACCTACCTGTCACTTCAGTTCTCACACCCAAAATGAGAGGGAGGAGGGAAATGAGGAAGAAAACCCAGGAGACTATCATGAAAAGTGGCCTCGAGTCGTTGTGATCAGCTGGACCCTCCTGGTATTTCTGTATCTACCTGATAAAGGAAATGAGAGATTCGAGTGGAGAAGCCTGGCTTTGTTTCCCATCATCTCTCTTGGGTTCGCAGCCAGCACTAGGACAGAAATTTTAGCTGCTTTAAAAGGAAACAATCTGAGCTCTCTTTCCTTACTTTGCACTTAGAGCTTGACACGTTCAAATTAATCTGGTGTTATTCTCCCCCAAACCAACAAAGCTTGGCCCACCTGAGCCTCCTCGGGTTCTTTTACCCCCCGTGATGGATGGAGGTGTCCTTTCTCCTTTCTTTTGTACATCAGCACTTTAGATTCCTAAAGTAAATATAGTCTCTCCACCTGGCCCTAATTCCACCTTCACCCTAATTAATTTAGTTAATTGGGCGCTGTAATATGATGTCCCCCCGGTCTGGCCGAGCTCACCCTCTGCCCTCCCTCCCGCAGGAGCGCCACGGGGGAAGCCTGGCACGAGATCATGCTGTCGTGCCTCAGCAACAGAGCCTGCGACCCGCTCTCCGGCCTCACCAAAAACGAATGCGGCAGCGATTTTGCCTATTTCTACTTCGTCTCCTTCATCTTCCTGTGCTCCTTCCTGGTAAGTCGGTTCCGCTCTCTTCCCAAAGTGGAGGGGCCAGTGTGGTTCTCCCCCTCAGCCCTTCCCTCCACACTCCCTGGTCCTCTTCCTCTCTAATTACGATTTATACAACATTACGAGACATCTCCACTAAAAACCATTTATTATCCTGGTGATAAAATCCCTCTAATCCCCAAAGAGATCACTTAGTCATTAGTTTCAAGGGAAGCGTTTTATCTTCCTTCTCACTGAGGGGGGGTGTCTGATATTTGGAATCAAGCATTAATCTATTTTGTCTTGATCTGTAACATGGTCCTTTGAAGAAGGGGGCTGGGGAGGGCAGGGTGAGAATGGCCAAGATAATATCCCTGCGGAAGCGCTTGCGGCTGGGAGGAGCATCGCACTGATTTGATGCCTCGACTTTTGGGTTGTTTGTCAAATAAATACCATGATCACTTTCTTCTGGTGCCAGGAAAGTCCAAAGAGCTGTTGTACTTGATCCGTGCCTGTGGCAGTCATACAGGGTTGGGTCTGAGCTTTAGTAGGAGCCAGTGTGGCTCTGATGGCTCGCGTGCATAAAAATCGCTCTGCTCTCAGGGCTTGTTCACTTTCCTGCACCACTGGGACACAGGAATGGAAAATCAGGGACAGGGACCCAATTAAACTTCAGGCAGGAAGAGATGAAAGTCACAGCTCTGAAATGTACCGAAAAGCAATGTGTCAAGCCCACATTCATTTCTACGGGTTTGCTTTAAAATATGAGATTTGATGCTTTGTGCAGTTAATCCCTGCTATCACCAGAAAACTTTCACCAGGAAAAAGAGGTGCACGTGGCAGTTTGATGCTGGGTATAGATAAACCAACTTCAGTGGCCCCTCCTGAGATCCTGTGTCTGACTGCTGTTACCCTTTTGACTTCTTGTGATTTCTCCTGCATATATTAAAAAAACGTGGAGCCCTGAAAGCTTATAGAAAGTTAGCACTCCTTTGACTGATTCCTTCAGCACTCTGTATTTGAAAGCCTAATTTTTTCCTTGCACAAATCCCTAACGCAACATCAGACATTCTCATTGTTATTTTTAAGCGCGTTATTGTTCCTGAAGATTTTTCTTTAAAAAAAAAAAAAGCCCGAACAGCACCCCCCTAGACTGACCCTCCCTGACTCATGTCAGCCATCACTTGAAAGGCAGGAGGGGAATTGGGGGCTGGAGTGCATTTGTGCTAAATACAGCTTTGCCTGAGCTTCGGCCCTGAGCCAGCGCTCCTGGAAAACCTTGGAAAATCCCATGAAACCGCACCCTGGTCGTGCTGGCAGAGAGAGGGGAGAGCCCTCTTGGAGAGCAAAGGCAGGGAGGGCAGGCTCCAAAAATAGGCAGGGGCAAAGCCAAGCTGCTGGGCTGCTACGGGACAGGGCTGTAAATCATTCCTTAAAACGCGTCCAGCGCTTCGTTGCAGTGAAACATGTGGTTCCCCACAAGCTATTAACGCCTTACAGAGCCCCAGCCTTGCCAGGAGGGCACGGTTTTATGGTTTGTTCGGTGTTGTTACACCACAGACTGGAGGGGAATTGGATGACGTATTTGTTTTTAAATGTTGTTTCTGGCTCTTTGTGGATGTCCAGCCTGACACAGTTTTCCTCCTGTAATTTACACTGTTGAAAAATATAAATTGAAATTTAAAAACACAAGGGCTTCAGAAACAGCTGTACGCAAGCAAAGGAGAACTGTACGGAGCCACGGCTGGAGCTGGGAGAAAAGGAAAGGGACTTGGGGTCATGTTGGCTAAGTCTCAAAAGTTGTGCTGTCTCTTGATGCTCTGGGGGTTGTGTTAGGCGTGGGGTACCTGCAGCACGTGAGCGAGCGCTGCTGATGTGGTTGTAGTGCTTCCAGGCACTGAACAGCTTTGAGAAGCTGGGCTGGACATCCCTGTCCAGTACTGGTCTGGTGGGAGGGGTCCCTGCCCGGGCAGGAGGGTTGGAACTAGATGATCTTCAAGGTCTCTTCCAACCCAAACCATTGTCCCTGTGCGGGGCATGAGTTCAGGCACGTCGCTGCAGAGGCAGAAGCCTCGTGAGCAGCTGAGGCACTAGCAGGGCTGGTGTGCCCTCGGCTCTCTGCTCTCCAGCTGGGCCTGGAGAAGCCCCTAGGGTGGTGTAAGACACCCCGGTGCCCCAGCATGTTGATAAGTTGGAGGCTGAGTTCTGCTCCCCAATTTCTGTTGTGATGAGTTCTAAAAAATAGATGGACTGGGAAGTCTGTGCTTAACATTTGGTGGTGGTCTGGTGATTTGTTATGGGCTGTGCTTGTCTGTACTTGTGGATCCTGTGCCCCGGCAAGATCCAAAACCTCTTCCTCCCTCCACACAGGAATTGGAACTCCTTAAAACTGCGCAAACCCCAAACTCCGCTGCCTGATTTTCTTGTAATGACAGGCAGACCAGCCGGGGATGTCCATAGTGGGTTTAATTCTCCTCATCCCCGTGCGAGATCTCACAGGCTGCTTGGCCGCCGTCCGTGCTCAGCAGGGTGCGGAGGAGCAGCGCCCGCGGCAGCAGCTCAGCCCCCCGCGAAAGACACAACGAAGGTAGAAAGGGGCTGTGTGCCAGTCAGGTCTTTATCTGGCACAGGAGCATCCATTCCGCCTGCCCTCCTGCTCTTCCATTCTGCTGGAGCACCTTGATCTTTTCCCATTGAAATCCTTGTGACTCTTCCGTTGGCTTTAATAAGAGGAGAATCTTTATATGCCAGAAGCGTTTGCTGGGCTCTGAGTTAGACAGCGGCCATTAGGGACAGGAGCCTTTTGTGTGTCCTGCCCCTCGTCTTTCTGGGGATCTTTGAAGGTTTGAATTGTTCTGGGGCTAAAATAGGGCATTCAGGCTGAAGAATGGTTTTTCCTCTAGCTGTTCTTGTCTTGATGTGCCTTGATAGGAAAGTGCTGGAAGAGTTTGCATTGCCTGGCTGGTGAAGCAGCGGCTGGAGCGTGTGTGCTGGTCTGTGCTGGCACAGAAGGGGCAGGGAGAGGTGCTGAGCCCCCGTTGGGCTCTGGGATGGGTCATGCTGTAGGGCATCACCAGTCATGGGGACGTGGCCAAACTCTCTGTCATCAAAAGCCACAGCAAACCTGCCGTATGCTGCAGNTCCTCTCCTCTCCTCTCCTCTCCTCTCCTCTCATTATTGCTTCCTCTCTGCAGATGTTAAACCTGTTTGTGGCTGTGATTATGGACAATTTTGAATACCTGACCAGAGACTCCTCCATCCTTGGACCCCATCATTTGGATGAGTTTGTTCGTGTCTGGGCTGAATATGACCCAGCTGCCTGGTATGTACCCACTGGTATATGTGGAGAAAAGGATATACTTTGTGTATAAATACTGACCTTATACACACAAACAGCCTGTTTTAATGTGAGGAAAACGACTCCAAAGCCTGAGGTGACATTGGTGGTAAAAGCTCCAGTTCACTGTGCACTGGAGATGAACAGATCTGATGTCATTACAAGGGCATTTCCTTCAAATAGACACGAGAGAGACATAAACCAATAAATCAAGAAAGCAAAATGCACACTTCTACCCCCCCCCCATCCCCCACCAAAAATTAATAGGGTAAATTCAAATGATCTTGGCTAAATGGCCAAGCAGAAAAGCTGTTTAGCATTTCCAAAAGGAGCTTTGATTGCCTTTGGCTTCTGCCTCCCCATTTGGAGATAAAAATACGTTGAATTTTTTGCCGTTCATTGGCAGCACTTCAGGTACCTTGAGAGTTAACTAAACCTCGCCTGCACAGTATTTCTCTCCTCGCTGAGAAGCACCTTAATGCTTTCACAAATCCTGTGCAGAGACCTGAGGCCACACACACAAAAAAATAAAATTGAAGTTGTCAAGGGGCTTTTTTTCCCTAAAAAGAGCTGAAGTGCCCCACAGCAGCATCGGCATCAAATGCTACAGGCTCAGGCTCCACCACTGGCTTTCCCCCTCCCGAGATACAGCAGGGAGTGACCCCACGTTTCTCAACGTAAGGGTGGTTTGCTGAAAAAAACGTGGTTTTTAACCAGACATTTCTCATCAAACCCCACGTTTTAATGTTGGTATCCTCCTTCTAAAGGTGTCAAATTGCAGAAGGGAATTTTGCTCTCTTAATTGAAACGTAAGACGTGGGAAATAATAAAGAAGAGAGTGCAATAAGCCTAACTTTGGAAGGATTTCAGTTCTCAGTGAGCCTCTGATAAAAATGTTCCTGAAATATGAGTGTGTTAAAGGAGGAAATGGTTTTCTCGCCGCCAGACGGTGAGGTGGTTGGTTTTACGGTTTTATCTCTTTGATTTTTCTTATTCAAAGACGTTTCCAGGGAAAGCTGCACACCTGGGCTTAAGCACCACGGCAGTGGAGCCGAGGCACTGTGCTGTGACGGACCCGGGAGCCGCTGCCGAGGCATTTTAAGGAATTTTTTTCAAAATGAGGGAATGGCTCTGACCAGTGATCACTTGTAGAGCAACACTGACTTGAACATATTGCTTTTCTCCGTTGCCCAGAGAAAACTACAGCACAACAGCCCCAGTGACTGTGTTATTTTCATTTCTAGCTGCTCTGAGACACAGCAATTTCCTTGATAATTCTGTAGCCTGGGGAGTTGCTTGCTGGGCGACTTTTTTATNCGTGCGAGATCTCACAGGCTGCTTGGCCGCCGTCCGTGCTCAGCAGGGTGCGGAGGAGCAGCGCCCGCGGCAGCAGCTCAGCCCCCCGCGAAAGACACAACGAAGGTAGAAAGGGGCTGTGTGCCAGTCAGGTCTTTATCTGGCACAGGAGCATCCATTCCGCCTGCCCTCCTGCTCTTCCATTCTGCTGGAGCACCTTGATCTTTTCCCATTGAAATCCTTGTGACTCTTCCGTTGGCTTTAATAAGAGGAGAATCCTTATATGCCAGAAGCGTTTGCTGGGCTCTGAGTTAGACAGCGGCCATTAGGGACAGGAGCCTTTTGTGTGTCCTGCCCCTCGTCTTTCTGGGGATCTTTGAAGGTTTGAATTGTTCTGGGGCCAAAATAGGGCATTCAGGCTGAAGAATGGTTTTTCCTCTAGCTGTTCTTGTCTTGATGTGCCTTGATAGGAAAGTGCTGGAAGAGTTCGCATTGCCTGGCTGGTGAAGCAGCGGCTGGAGCGTGTGTGCTGGTCTGTGCTGGCACAGAAGGGGCAGGGAGAGGTGCTGAGCCCCCGTTGGGCTCTGGGATGGGTCATGCTGTAGGGCATCACCAGTCATGGGGACGTGGCCAAACTCTCTGTCATCAAAAGCCACAGCAAACCTGCCGTATGCTGCAGAGCTGGCGGTGGCTTGCAGGGGAGGAGGGGGTGGCAGCAGGGTCCCCAGGGACCCAGGGCTCTTTGTCGAGTTTATTCGCTGGGGTGCTTTTTCTTCTTGTAAAAACCACACACCCTGCTAAGGGAATCTCTCCTCTCCTCTCATCTCTGCTTGTCACATCTGCTTTCCTCTGCCGC
>VXBO01008600.1:111086-143482 GCA_013400135.1 Rhinoptilus africanus | reverse complement strand
GTAAGGGTGGTTTGCTGAAAAAACCGTGGTTTTTAACCAGACATTTCTCATCAAACCCCACGTTTTAATGTTGGTATCCTCCTTCTAAAGGTGTCAAATTGCAGAAGGGAATTTTGCTCTCTTAATTGAAACGTAAGACGTGGGAAATAATAAAGAAGAGAGTGCAATAAGCCTAACTTTGGAAGGATTTCAGTTCTCAGTGAGCCTCTGATAAAAATGTTCCTGAAATATGAGTGTGTTAAAGGAGGAAATGGTTTTCTCGCCGCCAGACGGTGAGGTGGTTGGTTTTACGGTTTTATCTCTTTGATTTTTCTTATTCAAAGACGTTTCCAGGGAAAGCTGCACACCTGGGCTTAAGCACCACGGCAGTGGAGCCGAGGCACTGTGCTGTGACGGACCCGGGAGCCGCTGCCGAGGCATTTTAAGGAATTTTTTTCAAAATGAGGGAATGGCTCTGACCAGTGATCACTTGTAGAGCAACACTGACTTGAACATATTGCTTTTCTCCGTTGCCCAGAGAAAACTACAGCACAACAGCCCCAGTGACTGTGTTATTTTCATTTCTCTGAGACACGAGACACAGCAATTTCCTTGATAATTCTGTAGCCTGGGGAGTTGCTTGCTGGGCGACTTTTTTATTATTTAAAACCCTACTACTTCTGTATCCATTTTCCCCCCCACGAGTTACTCTGCAATGAACCTCCTCTGTCTTTGCAATGAAGCTGCCTCCAGCTCCCCCAGTCTTTTCACTCTTCTTTTGTTTCCCTTCAGTAGAGACAGATGCAGAAAGGGTTTGTATAATCAGCATCTCCAACTCCCTGCCAGGATGCAATTAAACCGCTTTAAAATCTCAAGTTAAATTGATTTAGGCTAACTTTAAATGGAAAACTATCCCGAAATGGCTGCATTTCTCTGAACTGTGTGTGATTTTAACTAGCTCAAAGCCATCCGTACTATGAGCCTGCATATATACGACACACATACCAGCAGCTTCTAATCTCCCAGCAGATTTTCATTACCACGTGCTCTGTAACACAGACAAGTCCTTTGTGGGTATTTGGCAGGCAGTAAATAGCTTTTTTTTTCTCTTTTTTTCAAACCCTGTCCTACCTTTTACTGCTTGAAAATCTCAATGAGACTGAAAACTTGGGGAGTGCCTGTTCTCTCCTTAAAAAATAGCTTTGAGTCTGACTAGCATCCGTGAGAGGAGTGACACACCTGCGAGGGAAAAAATGAGTACCAACTGGCTTTTTTAATGTTTATGTGTTCAGGAACTTTCCGCCCATATGAGGCACAAGCATTAAGTTTACAGAAAGATTTGCTCGCTCTATTAACTCTGAGCCGCAGAGGTTACGTTTTGTGAGTCACTCAGGGGCCAAAGCTTTTCGCTTCTAGAGCTGTTAATACAGAATGTGTCATATATTAAGATCCTAATTCTGGTTTTCTCTGACCCTGTTCCCCGTTCGCTCTGGTGTGAAGCTATTGATGTTGGCAGAGGGACCGGGGGCAGAAGCGCGAATCAAAGGACAGCCAAGACGTGATGCTCGAGGCTCGATCCTAAAACATGCACACGTTCGGGATTTTCCATGTGCGAATAGTTCCACTGAAATCACTTATATTTTCATAAGTGGGACTAACATTTCCGTAACTTAGAAATAATCTGAAATCCGTTCACAGTTTAGGGCCAGGACAGATCTTTTGATGATTTGGGCTGAACTTATGTGAACCTCTGAACACGGTATTGCAGAGATTAATAACTTGTCTTTTAGGGTACGGCTCCCAGCAGTACACCCTGGGTTTATGTGAAGACGCAGCACTTTAGAGGACTTATTTTTTATTGATCTGTTTGGTCCACTAATAGGTCAAACTCATTGAAAGAAAACGTTGATCCAATTTTTGTTTTCCACGTCAACCATCTCCTTTTTACCATTTGAGCTCCCAGTATAGACCTGTAGGGGAATGGTAAATAGTCACCACAGCATGATTTGCAAGAAAGAAGGCTCCCAGGCAGTGTTATCTTATATTTAGATGCAGGTGAGCTGGTTCCTACTTCCTTCTGTTGTTAATTGATCACCTCTTTCAAGGTTTATTCTTTGATTATCCCAAGGAAAAGGGAATTACAATGTTTGTCCACTTTCCGTGGCTTAAGACCCTCAATGAAAGATGCTGCATAGGTAAAAAGTACAAGTCTCATTATACTTTTGTTATATAGATAATGTTTTAAACATAGGCTTAATGTGTGTGTACTTACATAGCTATTTCCAACACCGCCTTTGTTTTTCTTACAAAATCCAACTTTCTCTAAACTTTTCTGGGGAAAAACATTCAAAAGGAGGTAAAAAGGCAGCTAGCCGCTGCTGTTGTAGATGTGTGTCACACTCAGTCGGGGTAAGTATGGGGAAACCGCTGGATTTCGGGGTGGGAGAAGCCTCGGGAGCACAGAAAACGAGAGAGCGGGAGAAATGGGGTGCGTCCAGAGGTTTGCTCCGGGGCTGGGAGTTAATCAGGAAAGGAGTGAAACCACTGAATTTAAGGATCAACTGGGAAAGAAAAGAAAATTGGTTTTCTATGCATTTTTGGTTGTTCAAGATATATAAAGTGAGCGCTTTCTCTCCCTTATACTTCCTTTCCCAGTGTCTACCCCTTAGAGATACTGGAAATGTTGGTCTCGCCATCCCATTCCCAGTAGTTGCTCCCAAGAGAGGAGGGAGATGCTACTGGCAGCACCTTCAGTGGTCGGGAGGAGGCTCCCAAGGGAGAGCTTTTTCTTGGCTATCTGAGATCAAGGGATGCTGGTGAAAATAAACAAAACTCAAATAGATTTAAACAAGCAGGGAAGGAATCTCTGCTTGTCAGAATTTGTCGGAATTTGCTGCCATGACCCTCCAAGGCAATGGTTTTCCAGCCTTCCACGGACTCTTAGAGAGCTCATGCATATTTTCTACATGCTGATTTTACAAAACCATTCTAAAATTTCAGTAAACTTCTTGACTCACTTAAACCAATATACTTTTTATAACCACGATTAGGCCAGCAGCCAAGACTTGCACAGTTCCATTTGATCTGTTTCTAAATTAATAGTTTTGAGTTGATCGTGAAGGTTTTTGAATAGACCTTAATTTTTCACGTCCAAAACCGCAGTAATATTGAAGGAGATATTCCAAAATATTCCAGCCTTCTTTATATAACATACCAAAATAAACATAGTGAAGCCAAATCATCTCGGTTTTATTTGGAGGTCATTTTGAAGTTCAGTACAGCTCTTTTTGTACATGATTTGGTTACTTAGAAAAGATTAAGGAATCTAATCCTGCTGTTAAATTAGCTGAAAGTATTGTTGGGAGTTAATGAGACTGACCGTAAAGCTACCTCGAGGCGTCTGATTTCACCTACTGGTAATGAAGGCTGGATTTTCCCAGTGCCGATGGCCAAGACACGGCTCTGGGGATGGCAGTGTCTGGACTACCAGCAAATTTCTTATTGCCCGTGAAGCGGAGTACAGCCCTGCTGGGGTTACGTAGGTGGTAGCAGTGGAAGGTAAAGGGTCCCAAGCTCTTTTGAACCAGCTAATTTGAATCCCAGTAATAATCCATTAAACAGGGTATTTGTGCACTGCAGACTCTGGTTTTGCCGGGCTGCTGCAGCGCCGGGGTGGTGGGTAGGGACCCTCTGTGGGAAGGTGTTCAGGCAGAGGGAAGTAAAATATTAGTGATAAAGGTAGCCACATGCAACGATTGGAAAGCCCTGCACGTGGCACCGAGGGTTTCACAGAAGCAAACCCAAGGATAGAGCTTTTGTTGAGCAGCTGGAAGTTCTCTCCCTCTCTCTCGGTCTGTGTTGAAGTACCTCCTTCATTGCAAGCCCCGTGGCTGTCAGACTAACCTTGCTTTGCAGCGTGTTTTGCCCTTCCAGCTTCTCCCGTTTGCCTGAGGAAAAACTGATTCCTCTCGGATTTTGCTGTTGTAACATCTGATGTTTTCTTTCCAGTTGCCGGATTCATTATAAGGATATGTACAATTTGTTACGTGTAATTGCTCCACCCCTGGGCTTAGGAAAGAAGTGCCCTCATAGGGTGGCATACAAGGTTTGGAAATTCAGAGACTCCCTCCAGCATTTTCAGTTCTGGTTTTGTTTCTTTTTACCCTCCTTCCCCCCCTAAGTGCAAATGCAAACAGTACAGAAAAGGAACTGTAACGTAACTAACCCCTTGCCTGAAAAAAAAGGAATGATTGAGTGACTGCCTCCTTTTTCCTCCATGCATCTCTTCCCCGTCTACTCCCACACCCCAGCTGGCTGGAGACAGGCAGCTTTATGAGACAGTGAACCCTCCGGCTTCCATCCCGCCGGGTCTGGGTGGGAAGTGTTGGGGAAAAGCAGCACAGCTTCTCAGCGCTTCCTCTCTATGGATACACCCTGGGGAGAAATGTCATCCCAACGTTTCTAGGGAGTAGCGAGTCCATTTGGCTTGGGCTTCACAGCATTGTCACTCCAACTGAATGACCAGTGTTTGAGCCCTTCCCTTTCCTCAGCTGAAAAGACATTTGATCTGGGCACTGGTTAACTGGGAGGCAGAGCGGGATGGGAAGAGATGAAGGGATGAGCTTTTCTCAGTGCAACAGCCAGAGATTGCTTTGGGAGCAAATTTAGGTCACTGAGATGTCCACCGTAGGACATCCAGTGAAACCTCCAGCCTCGTGGCACAGGAAAAGAATCCTGTGCTTAGGAGCCGGGGTGGGGAATTAAGGACAGGTCTTGCCAAGAAACGAGCGCAGGATGACACTGGACTTCAGTGGGGTCCCAGTTACAGGCAGGGATTTTCTTGCAGCCAGTGCACGGAGAGCAGAAGGTGAAGGCGAGAAGTGGGAGCAGCCAGGATGGAGCTTGCTTTTCTCTTTCACTCCAGCCCAGGTGTTTTCCACACCTGATTAGGGATTATGAGTTAATGAGCGTTGCAGAGGGGCGTGAGACCCTGCACCTCCAGCCGGAGCAGGGGCAGGAGAGAGAAGCCGGGGGAAGCCATTGGCTGTAATTACAATTAGTGTCTCTCAGCAGCCTTTAAATTAGCCCTGGGCTATAAAACCTGGGTGGTATTTTAACTGCATTGGTTACCAGGGACAGGAATAGATGGGTTCGGCATGGTAAGTTCTCGCTTCCACCCACTCCTGCATCAATGCTTTAGGAATGGGAATTGAGACCCATGTCAGGGCAGTGGGCTGGAGATGGGCTGCAGGTTTCTGTAGATGTCCTGCTTGGGAAAGGGGTTTCATGTGGAGCTTAGGTCTTCATAGCGGAGATGATAATACAGTCTTGCTTTTCCAGGGGTTAAACGTTAATTAACAACATGCTGCAATTTACTTAGACCCGCTCAGATGACAGGCAGCACAGATTTGCACAATATAATAAGCAGATAGCTCACTGGGAAAACAAAATGGGATTGCCATAGCCATGCTCCTGGTTTCAGTAGTCAGAAAAAGGCGAAGCAGGAGAATTCCTTGCTGTTTCTGCCTCCCTTGTTTTCTAGGGCAGGGTCTTACTTACCACCACCATGTGCTGAAGGTAGATGCCATCAGTAATGGGCTGGTCTAGGGGCTTTTTCCCAAGTCTCTGCAATTCCCAGTTCCCTCTAACAGGGAGGACAGCCAGCTGTCCTCAGTGGTGGAGACAACCAGTTGACACTGGGTTGATGGAAGAGGGGCCCCATCAAAAGTAAGGGAGAAACAAGCTCTCTTTCCACCACCTTCCTGCAAATTCCTTGCTGGGCTCTGGTTTTGTTGGAGCTGAATTTGGGCAGGAGGAAAAACCCAGGCTGGCTGAGGTGTTCCAGAGTCGCACCCTTGGCTTGGAATCAGAGCAGTCCCAGTCTGTGTCCCCCAGCAGACACACCAGGACCGGCTTTTTGCTTCTCTCGTAGCCCACAGGCCAACCTGAAACCCAAACTCTATTCATGAAAGGAAAGCTGAATATTTTCACTAAGCCCTGTCTCTCCCTGTCCCATAACTCTGCCTACCAGCGCTCCCTGGCATGGTGAATCCAGCCTTTTGATGGACTGGTTTGTGGGGGTGAGAAGGGGAAGCATCCCTCCACCCCCGCAAAGAGCCACCCAAACCCGTGCCCTCCCCGCACCCTCTCCACCCTGAGCGGAGACATCAATCATTCCCCGCGGGGACTGCGGCCGCGGGCCGTCCCCGCAGCGAGGAGGAGACGTTGGGCGCTGAAACGCAGCAACGGAAGCGGAGAAACCTTTCGATTTACCCACCTCTTTATTTTGGTTTTGTTTTCCTGAGAAATCTGATTAACCGGATCTCTGTTTTCTTGTCTGCTTTCCCTTCTCTCTCCTCCTTTTCATTTGCTCCATTGTGTTGCCTTTTCGCCCCATCCCCTTCCTTTTTTTGTTTTTTTTTTTCTCCCTTCCCCAACCCGGTCTGGTTTGATTTCTGTGTCCTCTTGCTTTTGCCTCCTTCCCTTTGACTCCAAGCGGGCGCATCAGTTACACAGACATGTATGAGATGCTGAGACACATGTCCCCACCTCTAGGCCTTGGAAAGAAATGCCCTGCTCGTGTTGCCTATAAGGTAGACCAACCCCCCTTAGAAACTCCTGCCAAACCACCAGCTTTTTGTGCCGTGGCTGAAGCGGGTGCCGGTTTTCTGTGACATTAGTGTTGTTCTCCTGGACTTTTCTGGTGCTTTCTCCAAGCAGACTGGATTTTGGATCTTCTGCTTTTTTTTTTTTTTTTTTTAATTATTAGTTTGTAATCTTTTTCTGGTCTTTGAAACTATGGCACATCAGTTTGTCTTTCTAACTATGTCTCCACTTTCTTTGTCAGTGTTTCTCTCTCTCCTCTCTCATTCTGCTTCCATTTAGGCTAATTTGGGGAGGGAGGGTGCTAATGAGCAAATTACCCCACCAATATGATCCCCATTTATCTTCTCGGAGCTCTTTGACTCTCCATTCTCACTAGCCCTTCAGTAGTATGCTGGTTTTTCCCCTTCTTAATTAGGTTGGAGTAATTAGAGTAGGCAGTACTGTAGGAGTCAGCAAGCTATTAAACAGAGGCAATACCAGAAGGGCTCCTTAAATACCCTCGTGAAAGAAATTATTTTAACAACAAACATTTAAGACAGTAAGATGAAGAAATCACTCAAACTTATTGTTTATTCTGAAAAACTTTTAAATTGAACCACAAAAAAAAAAAATATAATGCATTCTGTCCCTCATGCTGCTAGCTGCTGCCTTTCAGGCGCTGCCTGGATGAAGGCAGTGGAAGATGGGTAGAGGCAGAGTTGAAATTACGAAGCAGACCCCGATTCCTCCAGGGAAAGCCACGCTGTTCTCCCAACAGCTTGCGGGGCACTTAGAAATTTGCAATTTGAACCTCCCAGTTTTGGAGGGAAGAGGTTTGCCGTAAGCGTTGGCGCATTGGTGTAATCGAGCATCCGTCAAACTCAGCGGGGGGTTTTTTTTTTTGCTGTTGACCTCATTTCAGCCACCACCAGGCCTAATTACTGCACCCCGCTGTGCTTGGTGCAATGGATCCAGATCGCAACATCCCCTCCCGTAGTGCTTGTTTTTTCACTGAGGCCAAATCAAAGCCAGATTTTGCAAAGAGACTCAAGCTAAACCCAAACCTGCGCCTGTCTACAACATCTTTCTTCAGCGCGTTAGGATTTGGAAGAAAAAGAAAATCAAACATAACCTTAAAGCTAGCCAGTTAGGTGTCTTTTCTGTATTCCTTTTGATTTGTTTCTGGCCCCTTTGGTAGCTGCTATAAAAGAGCATCTCTGTTACGAGCAATTCATACCCACCACAGCGTAACTAAGCTTGGGGAACCCAGCGATGTCAAAATACCAGGTCTCAGCTACATCAGATGAGTGGGTAGATAAACATCTCTGTGGAGGTACCAATTACACGCAGAAACCCAATGCTTTTGAAGTAATCAATGTCTCCTTTTAGCACCTGTGAGTTTCCATCGATTTAAAACGGAGCCGTGTCCTGCTGAAAGCCCGGCAGTGGGTGTTTGCAGCTGGGCAACCAGATCTGCTCCGTGGGCAAACGTGCTCTCCCGTTATTTCCCCCCAGATATTGTACAGTTAAAAAAAAGAAGAAAATAAAAAGGGGAT
Organism: Rhinoptilus africanus; assembly: GCA_013400135.1. Lineage (NCBI taxonomy): Eukaryota > Metazoa > Chordata > Aves > Charadriiformes > Glareolidae > Rhinoptilus > Rhinoptilus africanus. The sequence continues at coordinate 135,362 of VXBO01008600.1, read as the reverse complement.
AAAAAAAAAAGATTATGCATTAAAATAGGCATTTTAAACCAGCCTTTTGTCATCTCTGTGGTTGTGCTCAACTCTTGCGACAGAGGCACAGCAGATGGGCCTTCCCTTCTCTGTCTTTTCCCTCCGAGTTAGCTGGTATCTAGTTTTATTTCTCTTTACAGAACAAATCTGTAGAATTTAGGTATATATGAATGGTTTATTTTTAGAATACAGACTCCTCTTTTTTTTTTTAGAGTTGTCTTTATTTTTTACCCATTTAACCCATCTACTAAGAAACCCCTAAAAGCTGTCTGTGTATGACTGAACCATAAGCAGAGATGGGTTCAAGTCAAACTGCCCAAACCTAGAGTGAACATCAGATTTCTCGGAGTTTGGGGGTGACCAGGTTCATTTTGCATGTTACCAAAGACCCCCAAACTGCAGAAATAAGGATTTAAGACCAGATCTGAGTTTTTCCCAGGGCGGGAGGCTGCAGCTTGGGCTGACCCCTCTCCCGGCTGTGGCTGATGATAAAACTCAGCCATCATGGGGAGGAAGAACCACTTTTCGCTCCCTCCCTCCTCCACGTCTCCATGCAGCGCTAGGAGCAGCACTTCCATGGGGACAGGTTGGTGCTGAGCATCTTTCCCCGGACAACAGCCGTGTGTGGGTCGCAGCATCCCCTTGCCCTACACCTGCCGGGCGTCCCCCCAGCCGGTGTCACTCCTGCTGTCCCCCCATGGCCGAGGGAAGCCTCGGGGGGGGCAGTGCAGCCCACCCAGCCTTGCACACCTCCACGCAGAGCCAGCCTGAGGGGGGACAACAGCCCCTCATCCCGCAGCCGTAGCTCAGTCAGTGCCAACAGCAGCCAGGGCTTTGTCTCTGCACTATTTCTGCTCTCTCCCTCTGAACCAAAGGATGTTTTAAAAACCTGACCGTTCTCTCCGGCAAAAGCTCTTTTGCCCCACATGTCCACCCTTTTTCTTTCCATGTATATGTATTTTCCCAGTCCTCCTGCAACGGTTTAGTGTGTTTTCCCCCTGTCTCTGTCTGTGTTGCCTTCTCGGTATGTGCACGCCGTCGTTTCGTTTGGATTTTTCTCCCCCTCTTTGCAGCCTCCTCGGCTGCTGTCCTTCCTCTCCGCTGTTTTCTGGTTCCCTTTTCTCAATGGTTCTCCTTGGTGGCCGTGACCAGTCTCTGCAGTTCCACGCGTGGCTCGCTGCTTGCCCGGGGGTGCATGCCTGGGATACTCCGACACCGGGAGAGCTCTATCCTGCACTGGGGTGGGGGGGTGAGGAAAGGGTGAAGAAAATGAATTTTAAAAACTTTTTTACCCAGTCAGATGAAAAGAGGGAAGAAAACCACTTTGGCTTCATTTTGGTGTCTTGAGCTTGGATCTCTGCTCCATTTTCAGATGAGGATGGTGGTTTCTCACTCTGTCTACAGTTTGTATTGAGACTTTGAGGCCTCTTAGAATCACCTTGTCTATAGCGAAGGGTCCTGGGGTTTTATGTGTCATTCAGGAGTAGCAGTAAGGGCAGAGTAGCAGCGAGCTTTGCTGTCACCTGGACTCAGTCTGTCCTTTGCACCACGGAGCTTTGTGTGCATCTTTAGAGAAAATGGGAGAAGGAAATGCCCGTGATGCCGCTAAATCTTGGTTTGGCCCTGCCATGCCACCAAGATGTCTTGCAGATACCTGCAAGAGTGGAGCTGGGAGAGGGTTTTTGAGAGCCTGGGGGTGTGATTCTTGGGAATGGTGTAGTGCTAGGAGAAGCGATAACCCAAGGCTTTCCGAACTGTTCTTCAGAGTCATCTTTTGACCTCCCTCTCTTGGGGACAGGAGAAGGCACATCTCCGCCTCTGCCCGAGTCTAGCTCCAGGAGAAGCCCTGCACGAGCCCTGCGGGGTGACGCTGGCAGCCCGAGGAGGCTCTTGACTTGGTTTTGTGGTTCTGTGGGTGCTGTCAAGCAGGGATTTGCACACCCTATTTGAAGGGTGATTTATTTCGGGGATTAGGAGGGTTCTGGCTCTGCCTTTAGCACCTCCTGACACGGCCAGGGCTCCTGGGTATGTGATGGGGGTTGATCTCAGAGCTGAGCTGACTCCCATCTGCACCTCACCTTGCCCATCACTGCCATGTGGACTTTAAAATCCAGATTAGGCCCCTGGAGGCTAAATGAGGGTTGGAGGGGTCCGTTTGCTAGCTGACCAGCCCTACTACCTCTTTTGGGTAGAGCTAGCACCAGACTTTGCTTTTGGTGGACAAGGATTGCCCCTCTGAAGGCAGGGTGCCCACTCCCTGCAGCAGGTCTGGTGGTGTGCCAGAGACACAGCCCACGTTTCGGGACACGGACCTTGCTCCTCTGTTGGCCATGGGAAGGAGGAAGGCCACGGCCAGCCTCTCTGAAGTCGAGAGAGGAGTTAAATGAGAGTAGAATAATCACAACTAGGTCGGGCTGAATTATTCATAGCAAATAATTTATTCACCAAACTCAGCCTCGTTTCCCACAAGCGGCGCTCCGTTGTCCCGAATTTATTGACGTTTGGGGATTATTCCCAGAGCAGTCCGTGTCCCAGAGGCTGCTCGGGAGCTGCTGAGGGGATGCTCTTCGTAATTCAAATCCGTGGGGGTGCCCGCTGGCTTCCTGGCAGAGGCAGCGCCATGTGCTCCGCTGCCTGCTAACGCTTGGACAAACGTGTCCGTGAATAAGATTTACTGTGCAGATATTTCTGTTCGGTGCTCGTTTTCTGGGTCAGGCAGCAGGAGACCTTCTGGGCTTTTGACACCAGGATGAATTTCCAGCCCCTCCTTTCTCTAACACGTTCCCTGCCCGTTTGGACACTGCCCTAGAAATTTCCAAGCAAAGATGTATAGAAAGCAAATGCTGAAAAGGTATAAATTCTGCCAACTCTGCTCAACACAAAAGTTTGGTTTCTCGTTAGCGATGTCTTTGCTTATTTACAATTAAATCACTACTAGAAGCTCAGTCTGCACCCCTCCTGGCCTCACAAGGAACAGGAGCAAAAAGCGTTGCCTCCCTAACCCCGGCTGTAATCGGTTACTGCCTCGTTATCTGCACAGAGTTAATTAGGAGACTCCAGAGACAGTGTTGCAGCTCCTGCCTCTGGGGCCTTCTCCTGCAGAAACATTAACGAGCTCCCCTCGCTCGCCGGGGAGGGGGATGCCTCCAAAACTGCCTAATTAAAATCCAGGGCTGGCGGAGGGTTCCCCAAGCACGGCTGGGAAACCGGAGCGGGGACTCCATCTGCTGCCGGCTGCTTTCCCTCAAAGGCTCTCGGAGGAAATTGGAGGCGAAGGGAGGAAGAGGAGCAGCACGGGGAGCAGGGAAGCCCTTTCCTGCCAGATCTGGGCACCTGGGAGGGATTTTTACATTTTTTTTCACCCCTCTGCTCCCCACTTATTAATTCACCTAAAGACCCCTCGTTTGTGGCTGGCAATTCCCAGGCTGCTCCAAATGATGGAAGCTTCTTACTTGCGCGGGGAAGCATCACTTCCCCTGCCATCTGCATCAGCAGGCGTGTATGCTTCCCTTCTGGAGTCTAGAAAGATGGAAAATTATCCAAATCAGCCTTTTTTTTCTTTTAAATCATATTTTTGCATCTTTTTCCAAAGCATGAGGAACTGGTAAGATGTGACCTTGAAGTGCAACTTCAGCCAGAGGAAACAGTAAAAATGCAGGGAGATGTTCATTTTATTTTAAAGGGTGTACAGGCTAAACAACCGCTTCAGGTTGTTTTAACCATGTTGCTGCCCACGCTGTATGAAAAACAATGAGATTTTTTTTCTCGTCTATCTTGGTTAGGGATGAAAATTGAAAGTTCTTGATTAATTTTTCGAAGAAAAACTTTGGGTCAACCAGAATATTTGACTTTGAGCAATTTTACCATTTTGAAAGGAGCTGGAATCCTATTAAAATAGGTCCTATAGAAATTCATAGAATCCTAGAATCACAGAGTGTGTGGGGTTGGAAGGGACCTCTAAAGCCCATCCAGTCCCACCCCCCGCAGGGAGCAGGGACATCTTCAACTAGATCAGGTCGCTCAGAGCCCCATCCAGCCTGGCCTTGGATGTCTCCAGGGATGGGGCCTCCACCCCCTCTCTGGGCAACCTGGGCCAGTGTCTCACCACCCTCATGGGGAAGAACTTCTTCCTAAACTGTAGTAAATGAATTAAAATACAGGGAAAATTAGAAAGATGCTTTTAAAGGATTGAAATTTTTTGCTCTGCACAAGTTAGAAGGAAATATTTTTTACCTTAAGGATGTTTTATAACTTTGGAGGGGAAATGAAAATTTCTTTTTGTTTGCGGTTTCAGTCTTTCAGTTGCTTTTCTGACTTTTTACGAAAAATGCCCCAGATGATATGGAGGGAGGTTGTGGGTCCTGGGGTAGCTGTGCCAATACCTGGAGCTGGTGTCTGGCTGACTCCTCGGCTCCCCGGGGTGCCAGCGGCGGCGTGGGGACGCGGTGTGAGCGTGTCTCACCGACCTGCCTTGTCCCTTGCCTGCCCCACGCACGGTGTGGTGGCAAAGCTATTTTGAATCACAGATGAATCAATTCCCTCCTCCCAACTGCTTCATCTTCAGCAGAAGCTCTCCCAGAAATGTGGTGTAACCATTTAAGCAATATATTTTTCTCAAGTCAGGGGCTCCCAGGGGCTTCTTTTTTTCACGGACGTTGGAGGGGTCTAGGGTGGATTGTAGCTGAGACCTGTTGGGCTTTGCTGCAGCAGGTTATAAGGTGATTCTGTCCCCTTTATGGCTTTTTTTGAGTAAGAAATGGGCAGCTGCTCTGCCCTGGTAGGGGCAACTTGCAGCCCACCTTGCAGTGCAAGTGCTACCAACAACCTGCCCCAGGGAAGGACAGGGAGATACACCCCAGTTTGCCACCCCATAGGGAGGAGAAAGGGAGACCTAAAGGTGTCTGGGTTGACCTGTTTGACCAGTTTGCATATTGGGATGGAAAAAAACGCGGTAGCCCAGGCAGCGCGGAGGGTGGGCTGGGGAGAGGCTCTCCCAGGTGGGCGTTCGCAGCTCCCTGCTCAGCGCTCGCCGGCGAGTTTTGCTCAGCCAACCCTCCTGCAAGCGTGCAATGGTAACGTGCATTGCCTTGGACAATCTCCTTTTAAATCTTTTGTCCAAGATTAAAATTTAGGAGGAAAGCCCTTCATACAGCACTGCTGTGTGTAGCTGCAGTGTGGCCGGTGTTCTGCATCCGTTCCCTTTGAGAATTTGTTTGGCTGGGGGCAACTGGGACGTCTCAGTCCCAAAATGGGGGTTTTTTTGGTGCTAGTTTTTGTGAGGATAGAGCTCTCCTGGGAGGAATTATTTCTCATCTGCTTGTTCTTCACTTCCACGCATCTTCTTTCTCTCTCCATCCCTAACTCCCCCTCCCACCGAACTGGGATTCAGTGGGACTCTGTAAATGGTAACTGTGGGCTCCTGTGGTTATAATAATTTTGTTGTAACTTTTTGTGTGCTGAGAGCAGAAGTCTGAATTAAAATCCTGTTTCATTGGACACAGGAGAACTGAAATAATTGTTGTGGCTTTGCCAGCATTTGATACTGTCATTGAATTATAAAGAGAGGAGAGCCTTGGCTTTGATTTCCCTATCTCTGAGGCTTGTCAGACACGGAAGATAACCTCTGGGCATGCTTTAAGAAAGCTCTTTGAGACTACAATGGTTTGTCTCAGACTTTAGGAGACAGGGTAGGTTGTTACATGAGTCTCTTGTCCCGAAGACATGTAATAAGATAAATAAGGAGGTCTCGGCTCCTCGGAATGTCAGCTCACTTCAGAAGCAGACGTTTTGCACTGGACGGGTGCCCTGTGCCCTCCATCAACACATGCATACCTGTCCCCGGGGGGGATGTTTTCTCCTTGGCTGGCAGAAGGTACCAGGGCTGGAGTCTGCCCTTTCTTAGGGCACCAAAATGCCTAAGGCAGCTCCATTCACGCCTCTGGGAAACTCCATGTTGGAGATTTCTCTGAGCAGGGAGGCTCAGACAGTGCTGGGAAGGGGGACCAAGTCTTCATACACCAGTCTTGGCTTGGTTTTGGGTAGAAAGCAGGAGTAGGAGCCAGGGCTCCCACTGACCTCTCTGCCCCTCGCCTCGCTGGAGACCCCAGGCAGGTCACTGCTCTCAGCTACACCACGTTTCCCTTCGCCACCAACAAACTGCCCGTCAGCAGCTGATCTTCTTCCCCGGTCAACGAGGAGAGTGGCACCCCTGAGCCGCTGCAGCGGGGATTGCACCAGCGAAGCCGCATCTCTTGAAAAATACTCGCGGCCCTTGCCCCCGCGTAGTGTTCCAGTGCGCAGAGCCAAAGCGGGACCTGGCCCCATCTCCGCACTCTCCGCCGCGGCGGTTTGCTGCTCCGGAGGGTCTGCAGCCTGCTGCTGACGGCGCTTAAATTTCTTTAGCGGTGTGTTGGGCTGTTGTTAAACAAAGAGAAGGCTTCTGTACAGCGATAGGGATCAAAATAACAGCCTAAGCCGCTTCCACATGGGGATGAAATTCCCTCCTGAGCGAGGGGCCCAGGCCAAGCCAAGACTGGGTTTTCCAGGCTCTGCCCAGACAGATTAATGCCCAGCCACTTCCTCGGCTTACGTGTGCCCTCGGAGAGCGGAAACACGGGGCTTGTCTGATATGGCTGTGGCTGAGGAAGTTTCTAAACAGCTTGTGAAAGCCAAGGAGCTGAGAAATCATTAGGTTGCCAAAGGAGAAGAAATCCATCCTTTGAACACGTTGCTAAGGTTATCAGCGAGGCTTGGGCAGAGCTTCTCTCTGTCTGCATTTACATGCTTTGCTGGCAGCGGTGTTCAGGGAGCCACAGCTTTCCAAAGCACTCTCGGGTACTTCACTGCTTACGAGAATGAAGAACTTGGCCCATCAGAGGTGGTCCTGGCTGGTGCTGGGGAAGGGGTTGCTACCAGGTCTGAAGATCTTGGAAGATACTCATCCTGAGGGACTATTCCACATCTGGACTGAAAGAAGATGGTTGGGGGAAGTTGCAGTCCTGCGGGTAAGGTCTGGATGGAGCTGTGCGTCTCATTGACTGGAAGGAGAGGGGGAGACCACAGGGAAAGGTGGTAAGAGACGGAGCCCAAGTGTCTCCATTGAAAAGGATATTGCACGCCTTTGCCTGTTAGCAGCCGGGCACAAACTGCCCCAGAGTTCTTCAGCCCCACCACAGGGCTCACCAGCCTTATTTTCTGGAGTGCTTCAGGCTGTGTACAAAGCCCATCATCACGGGACTGCTCCAGAGGCTGCGGAGCTCCTGTACAAAGTACTCGCACGCCTTCTGTTGTCATTGCCACCAAAAGTACTTTCCTCATGTCCTGCTCACTGGCAAGGCCACCTGCACAGTGGGAAGAGACCCAGTCACTTTCTGGATGAAGCCACATCCTCGGATGGTGGATGTAAATCATCTTACTCCATCCAGTGGACCCAGGTCGCTTTTGTTGCTGTTGCCCCTGTTGTAGAGCCAGAATGCAGGTGGAGGTAACTGGTGTAGGGATGGATGGCAGAGATGGCTTCATGGCTTGTATCTCCTGAGCATCCTGCTTTGACAGGGGTGTCAGCTACCAGCCGCGTGTCTGGAGCCTGCAGATATAGCTGGAGACGGTCAGGAGTAGGGTACTGGGCTCTGAAATGGGATGAGAGCATTTAAAGTGACTTTTTTGGGAAGAATTCTCTTCCAAGGATTGCAGTACAAATGCTGGCAAATCAACTGCTTAACCATTAAAGCCACCGTTACAGCTCAGACCTGCTCCTGAAAGGGAGTTGAGGTCTATATGGAGAAGTGTTTTAGCTCAACGCACAAAAGGTGACACACGTTTGTGGAGTGGCTATTTCTAAAAGGGCTCACAGCGGGGAGGCTGGGGCGGGGTGGGGGGGGGAGGAATCCTGACCCACGCTCACAGCCACCGCGTTTCTCTCTCCAGCGCCTGGTGCGGATGAACATGCCGATCTCGCCTGAAGATTTAACCGTCCACTTCACATCCACGCTGATGGCCTTGATCCGCACTGCCCTAGAAATCAAACTCGCCTCAGGTGAGCGGGAGGTGATGTCCGGCAGCACGTGTGGGCTCAGACCCCAACTTCTCGGTTGGCTTGGTGTCCTCCCGAAACCACCGCCATCCTGCCCCAGATGGAAATCCCATTTTCCTACTGCCTGTGTGCCCTCTGCCAGCACCCGAGGATGAGGGACACTCAGGGACCGGTAGCAGAGAGGGGTCCTGAGCATCACTCTGCCTTTGGGGTGGCCGCACCCTGGCATCCCTGCCGATGGGATGTGGAGAGCTTTGGCCATGCCAGTTGGGAGCTCTCAGAGGAGAAGCCCTGTGTGTGCTCCTTGCTGTAGAACAGAAATGAGAGTTGCCATACCTATTTTCTAAACTCTTCCAGCACGAGGAAGAAACAGCCCTTCCTCTCCAATCACTGTCTGCTGGCAGCAAAGCAGTGACTCCAAGTGCCGCGAACTGCATTCCACCTTGAGATAAAACTTAATTATTTAAGTGTTTAATCAGGCATTTACTTGACTTCCCAATTAAACATCGCAATGTAATAAAATACATTGGCCTTTTCCCTGGGTCGTTACACTATTTAATCAGGCTGGCTGGGGTCAGAATCAAGGCATGACTGGCCAAAGCTCTTTTATACCTAATTTAAAAGCTAATAGGAGGTAACAATGCTCTTACGAGCAAAGGGCAGGGCAGGGTTAGGATGTTGTGCTTTTCCTAAGCAGTTTCAGGCCAACTATTTAACTTATCTGTACTAATTACCTCCCTCAGATGTTGGTTAAACTTTGTCTTTGAGGCTTTGAGTAAGCACTGCTGGAAAAAGACAAACTTTTGAGCTCACTGGGGCTCCCCTAGGGAGTGACACCGAGTATCAGACACTCATTTTGAAGGATGCATTTAGGACTGCCTGGGATTTTTAGGGGCCAGCCCCTTATTTCAGTAATAACCTCTAAATAAGGACGCTGGGAGTTTGTATTATTTCAGGTTTATAGTTTCCTGTCAGCAATGGTAATTCCAAGCATTCAATTTTCAACTGAAAAAGGCTCCCCCTGCCCTTTTCTTTGGCCGCTCACTGGAAGGGGAACCAGGGAAGAGCTCAGCCGATAGCGCTGGATTCTTTCTAAGGTTTATATCTGCCTGTGCGTTGTGAGGTTTTGACCTGTTTTGTTGTCATGTGCTTCGTTTGAATAGGTTTTGTGTGCTACATTTAATTGAGTCTTTAGTGGGACTAACAGGCCCTTAATAAACCCTCCCTAATGAGTTTCCGTGTGGGAGTTCAAACCACCATGTAGCAGAGTACCCAGAGCCTCCCCCCATTACTCTTCTCTTAGAAAAATAATCTCTGTCATTCAGATGAACTACTTAATTGCCTACTGTGCGGTGCATTCATTTGGGAGCTGGCCTGTTGGCTTACGTATACTTTAATCACTTTCCCCTTGTGTATTAAGACCGCGCTTTGGCCATTTGAATAATGCCGCTGTGTTCGGCTCTTCCTGGTTTACCCTGAGATGTAGCTGTTAATACAGAGCACCATGCTTGTGTCTCATTGCCAAAGGCTTTGGAAAAAGGTGGTGATGGAGAGGGGTTTGTAATCAACCATGGCATTCCTCGCAGGCCAGGTCCTTGGCATCACACCTGGGAGATGCCACTGCTTCCCGTTGACATTGCCCAGCACTCCAAAACCCAGGCACCCACAGTTAGGTAGAATGAGTCTGAAGTTGAAGCCCCAGATAACAGGAGAGGGTCAGCGGGTTGAAGTGATGATGATGGTCCTGATGGTGTCACGCCCTTTAGTCATGGAGGAGGTCGCCAATTCCCTTTGCTTGCTGTTCGCAAGAAATGGGAGCGGGGGAAATGCCTTCTCCTTGGGCTTGCTGTGCAAACAGTGGTACATGCTGACAGGACAAGGGTTTTCACTCCTCGTCATGTGCCTCTTTCTCTCCCCTCCCTTTCCGCAGGGGGTGTTAAACAGCACCAGTGCGATGCTGAGTTGAGAAAGGAGATCTCGCTGGTTTGGCCCAATCTGTCCCAGAAGACTCTGGATCTGCTGGTGCCTCCTCACAAACGTAAGTGGTTTGTCAGCAAGCACCAAACCCATCCGAGCCACCTAAGAAGTCCCAAGCGTGTTCCTTCCTCCTTGCCTGCTCTGTCCCTAGCCCCGTCTAGATGCACGGTCATTTAGAGGATGCAGCCAAGGAACCAAGTGCAGTTCAGGTCCCATCCCTGGAGGGGTTCAAGGCCAGGTTGGAGGGGGCTTGGAGCAACCTGGGCTGGTGGGAGGTGTCCCTGCCCAGGGCAGGGGGTGGAACGAGATGGTCTTCCAACCCCAAACCCTTCCAACCCAAAACATTCTGTGATTCTATGATTCAGCTTCTTGGTATCCTCTCCGTAGGGTTTCCAACCCACATCTCCATGCCATGGTTACAAAAGGAGTGGGGAAGCCAAGGTCACATCTAGCCATGTATTTCATTATTCTACAGTAGATTTCCTGTACTTGGAAAGAAAAAGAAATCCAATCCAGTGCCCAGATGGGACCGATGCCCTGTGTGGCCTCTTCCAGAGCTTTTCCATAGCTTTGTCTGCCTCCAGCCTGTGCCATACAGGACGGGAGAGCAATTTCTACCACCTGGGCTCCAGAAAACCAGAAGAAAATTAAAGTTTGTTGAGAACTTCAGAATCAGAAGAGAGGTTTTCTGGGGTTAAAGACCTTTGTGTTACTTGATGATGTCCTGGGCAAATGTGCTGAGAAAATGGGAAGTTTGCTATTATCTTGATTAGCCCAAACAAGGGCTCTGGATTCCTGATTAATGAGAAACAGTGCAGAGCAATAAAGGCATTGTTAATTAAGAAGAACAAGGGAGCTGAGGAGGTGCAACTCAGTGGGTAGTGTCTGCTTAAGTCTTTTCCTCCCGTCCTCTCCTGATGCCTGTATATCTGCTGCTTTAATTCCTTGCTCTACAGTAAGTGCTCCATTGCCGTGCGGGGAAGGGCTGGTATCGTAACAGTGAGGGTGAAAGGAGATGTCTGGAAAAATGAAATTCTCTATAAATGGATATTAGCCTGTTATGCCCCGGTTGACTGTAATTCAAAGAAATAGGAATAAGGCTTCTTTGTTGATAAAAAGCAGGCTGTGGATCTGGTATTAATTTAGCAATCCTTCTGTCGGCAATGCTTACAATGCCACAGAGTTTTCCTGCCTGATTTTTGTCTACATGGTCTCTGTGGATGTTTGCCACAGAGAGCCAGAGAGAGCAGCTATCCTCCTCAGATGTGAAAGGCAGCAACGAGCAAAGATCTGAAGAAGTTGGTTTGTAACCTTTTCTTGGTCTTTTTTTCTTTCCTCCACTTCTCTGTGTCTGTTTTGCCTCGTTATTCTAACGTCACCTCTTTTTTCTCCTTGTTTTTCAAACACGTTTATTGTTATTTCTTCTGCTCTTTAACTTATTCTTCTCTTCTCCTGTTCCTTTCCCACTCCTCACCTGAACACCTCTGTTGCGATTCACCATCCTCTGACAGCCGACGAGATGACCGTGGGGAAGGTCTACGCAGCACTGATGATATTCGACTTCTACAAGCAGAATAAGAACAGCAGGGAACAGGTCCACCAGCCCCCCGGGGGGCTGTGCCAGGTACTCAGCCCAAAAGTGGCATCAGTCCTCCCTCTTGGGCATCCTCTTCTCCAGCGTTGGGCAGCTTTCACAAGAGTCACTGGCATATTTCCTCCAGAAAGTCTGGATGCTTCTCCAGGCAGGATTTGAAAATACTGTCTCAAAAATGGAAACCGCTCCTGCAAGTGTCTCTCAAAAAAAAATAAAAATATTAAAAAATATATTTCAGTTGCCTTTTCCAGTAGGTCTGGAAAGGTCTTTTCCAAAAAACGCCAAGTGACGTCTGGCAGTCTGTTTTCCTCTTTGGCAGTCCGATTTTCAGAAGTGGCCTAGGGGCTGGGCGACACCAAAAGATTTCTTTGGGCCACCAAAGAATTCTTGAAAGCTGATGATAGTTTGGCTGTAAAATGTTTAAGTTACTTTTGAAAACGGGGATTATTCAAAATCATTTTGGCTCTAATAGAGTTGAAGATTTTTACAATTTCTTGAAAGTATTTCCACACAACTGGTTTGGGATTGAAACCCCAATGGTTTCCGATAGGACATGTACCCATGGATTTCAGGATGGTCATCCAGCTGACCTCCAGCATGAATGATTTGTCTGTCTCACAGACGGGAGGCTACAGCAGTCCCAGTGTCACAATGAGCCACCTGAATTGCACAAGCCCCTTTGGTCATGTCGGTGTATGAAACTCCTGCTGGGCCCTGGTCACCGGGGGGATATTTTTGTCAGAGGGAAGGGGGGGCTGCAGCACAACTTTGGTTTGTGCAGAGCCGAGGGCAGCAAGTGTCCTTCAGCGCCTCTTACAGCTGCGGGAAGGCTGGGGTGTGCTTTCTGTGGGCTCATCTCTCAGGGCGACAAAGAGGACTTTTTATTGACTAGGAAAAGCACTGCAGCCCATCCTCTCCGCACACAGCTCTGTCTCTGACAACCTCTCCTTCTGCTTCGCAGCCTGGACCGGTGTCACTCTTCCACCCCCTGAAGGCCACTTTGGAGCAAACCCAGCCCACAGCATTCAACAACGCGAAGGCTTTCCTTCGCCAGAAAAGCTCAGCCTCGCTCAACAACGGCGGCGCGTTGTGAGTATCCCGTCACCTCCCCACCAAAGCTGCAACGTGGAGAAGGGGCACACTGGGTGTACGCATCAACCCCGGCCAATGCTGTTCAGTTGCTCTGGTGGCGGGGCAACTGGTGACACCAAGACCAACAGGCCCTTCATGCCATGGCTGGGACAATTTCCCACCAACAGCTACCAAAATGCCTCCATGTGGCTCTACTTCCCACTGTTGCCTCAGGTGCAGTTATCCATGTGGTGTTCGAGTTGGGTTCTCCAGAGCTACAGGTTTTCTCAATGGTCTCCTCTGAATCTTGGTTGGAGAGCTTTCCATTGTGGCTTGTTGTAAGTGTGAGTTTGCTTACAGGAATTTGGGATCACTGCAAAACAATCAAACCAACCCCAACCCACCAACCACCACTGCAGTGAGTTCTTGGGAGTCAAAAGGTCCTTGGGAACAAAGTCGTTCCTCGAGCTCATGGCACTTGGTAACAGCAAGAGCTCCTTGAGACTTTCCAGGACAGAATCTGGCTCTTTCTCTTTGGGCAAAACGATACCTCCACAGAGAGCTTACTAAACAGTTATAGTAACAGCGATCCCCAATCAATTCTCTACTTCCTGCTTTTCTTCAGATGACTTTGCTCTGGGTCACAAGCGCTATGGATTTTTAGTGATAGATATCTGAAGTTTAAATGTCCTGAATAAACCCAATGGGGAAACCAACATCAGACTCAACAGTGAAACCCAGGGCCACCTGTATCGCTGGGTATCAGTGAATGTACTTCTGCACGGCCGCAGACGTGTTTGACCATTGTCTAACGCATAATTTGCCTGAACTCCAAAATTCTTCATTCTTCATCAGAACTTAAGCTGCAGAAGTTGTTTTCCTTAGTTACTGAAAAATGATCTGATGGGTGGTTTGATTTCCTTGTTGCTCATGGGAACTTCAGGCTGTGTAGGGAGTGGCAAAACCCAGGGGACCTTAGAGCTTCACCAGCAGCTGTGCCTGTCCCGCAACTCATTTCACAAGTGAGAATTCAAAGGGTATCCGAGTGGTTTACCTTCAGCTGTTAGGAAAGTCTCTTTGCAAAAGAGTTAATCTTTTTTCCTCTTTTTCTTCTGACAGGCCAGCGCCAGAGGGTGGGATCAAAGAGTCCAGTTCTTGGGGGACCCAACGCACCCAGGACGTGTTTTATGAAACCAGGACACCAGCTTTTGAACGAGGCCACTCAGAAGAAATCCCCATCGAACGGGTGAGCAAACAGGGTGAAGATGTGAAGACCAGAGTGAGAGGAAGTAGATTTCAGAAATGCAGAACATTTTTACAAAGTTTAGAAAATGTTCATTAAAAACAGGTGAAGACAGGGTGAAGTAGACATTAGATCTGTCCCTTCAGACAAGCATTGCTCTGGCTCTTATAATCCCTAGTTTGGTTGAACATTATGAAGAAAATTCAAATCTAGTAACTTCTACCGTCTGTCGGCTGTACGTGTGGAAGTGCTTTTCATGGAATTATGTGTCTGCTGCTGTAGGTTACTCAAGGTTATCTCTTCCTAGTTGTCCCATTGTCCCAATCCCGTTGTCATCAGTGTACAAACTCAGATGAGGGGTTTCACGGGTCGCAGCTGGGGCTCATTGCCCTGGCTGGTGGAAGAGCTTGGCCCCCTGTTGTCCGTGTTGAAGACAGTACTGTAGATAGAGTAACCTGGGCGCTCCACAGCTCTTAACTTACTCTCTTTCCCATACTAGCATCTCTTCACAATTAAATGAAATCTAGCAGAAGCCTGCTCAGATGATGGCTTCAAAGCTGATGTTCTTGTCCTTGCTTCTAAAACAATTTCTTGTTTTGATCAGGTGGTAGAAATGAGAGAAATGAGCCCCACACTTGCCAACGGAGAGCACCAACCAGGCCTGGAGAGCCAGGGCCGGGCGGCCTCCATGCCGCGCCTGGCCGCCGAAACCCAGGTGAGCGAGGGAGGCTTTACTGGCGATGGGAGGCTGAGAGTGGGTCAAGAACCCAGTATCTTCTCTCTGCTTGCCATGTCGTTGGAAGTTTCTTGGGAATACTTGTTTTAAAAGGTGTTTGCTGAACCTGGGGACAGGTAACCACCCTTTGTGCTTGGGTGGCAGGTATTCATGTCCTTGGTTTTACTCATCCCTGGTTGCAGCAAGAAGCAACCCAGAGAAACCCCTCTGTCTGAAGAGCTAACTGATGGCTACCTACCCAAGGGTGGCTGTTCTGATTAACTGGGGACAATACTGTTTGCCAGCCTGTATCCTTGGAAGGCATATGTTTCCCGTTGACAGTTGAGCCATCCATCCACCCAGACAGTCAAGGCGCGCTCCTGTGCCTGAGCCGTAAAGAGAGCTGGAGATGTGCTCGGATTCCCTTTGATGAATGTAATAGGTACAGAAAATAGCAGGGACCCTGTGCTTGAAAGGCTGCGTTGAGACACTAAGCATTCTCATTTTCTCTTCCCGCAGTATTTAGCGTATAGAATATTGTGAATTTGGTCTGTAAATTGTTGAGGATTTTCCTTGTTTAACTTCTTGTAAAGAAATCCCATCATTAGAGTTGACTTTTACAGCCACTTGTGGATGCTACTTAGTGTGTAGGGTGTCCTGCTTTTCACAGATCACTTTTGGCCATTTCACATGTTTGTTGCTGGCTTCTTGTCCCGGATGCTCTCCAGCTGCCGTCCTGCCTCCTGTGTGTCAGAACGTCTTATCGCTCCTGGTCGTGTCTCTCATTCAAAGGGCCTGATTCACGCGGTCAGGGATGAGCAGCCCGCAGTTGTGGGCTGTTTCCATATTCTGATTTGGGAAGCAGAATATAAAAAATACACTGCACCCTAAAACTAAAAGCCTGTGCATTGCACACGCAGCAATAGCTCCAACAGGTTTAATCTTTTTGCTAACGTGCTCAGGCTGGCACAAGCTACACTTCATCGGCTAGCAAATTTCCCAGCTGACTTCAGAAACGGCAGTCTTTGTATGAGAGCTGGGATTCTCTGCGTTATCGGGAACGCTACTCAACATGCTTAATAAAAGCACCAGACCCCGAAGCAAACCCGTTCTCCCTCCCTTCCCCCTTCCCAGAACAAAGTTGTCCTTTATTCTAGACCACGAGTAGCATCTTTCCTTCCAAGGCAGGGCAGGCGGCGGCAGCGCCGGCAGCAGGAGCCTTTTCTTGGGCAGCTCCTCTCCGTTGCAAGGGGGTATTTGCAGGGGTGGGGGTCTCTGGTGCCCCAGGGCACAGTTGCTCCGCGTAAAATCTCTCTCATCTCCTTGTGAATCAGGCCCGTAATATCTGAGCGGATCTAACCTCATTTAATAATACAATGTTTTGGTGGCTGAATAACTGATGTACTTTCTGTGTGTGTCTCCCCCCTCCACCCTCCCTCTCACGTGCTGCTTCTGCTCCCCCCAAACTTTGAGTTCTTTACAACTCTTATTTACAATGCTTTCTGTTTCGGGATGTCTCCCTTTCTCTTTGCCTCTCATTCCCCTGTCTTTTTATGTTTTGCATTTTATTATTTTTTTTAATATCTTCCTACGCTTCCAATCTCACCTCCTCCCTCCCTCTTTGCTGCCCTCCTCCCCCCTCCCCTCCCCTCCCTTGTCGTCATCGTGTCTGCTGCACATCTGCCGTGATGTCTGACAATGGCTGTACTGTGGGGCTGCTTCAAATAATGTCTCTCATCTTGTCCGAATTGTTTGCAGAGGAGCAAAGCACGGTCACCTGGGAGTTACCTAGCAGTATGTAGTTTTGCACTAAGTTGTATCCTATTAAATTCCTCTTAAGAAATACTTAACCTTCCTTAACCCTTTACTTTTCCCCCCCTTCTCATTTGGAGTCCAATGTTGCACCGGCGCGGCCGCTATCTCTTTCCACTTTGCTGCAGTTCCCTCGATCCACAATTGCACGCCGCACGCTGTTATAGCGGGGGTTTTTTGTTTGTTTGTTTGTTTTGCTTATTTATTTGTTTTTGTATGCCTTGTTGCACAGGAATTTAGGGAGTGAAAACAGTCGGTTTGGTAATGAAGAAGTAATTAGTGACTCTCTGGAGGGTTATGTTATATAGAGAGGCTTGTGGGGAGTGTGTGCATGTCCCGTGAACGTAACGAGAGCATTGTCGGGATTTATGGAAAGGGTATTCATTGCTTTGCCACTTCCCATTAGTGTCAGCGGAGACTTCTGTCCCTGGAATAAGCACAGAATCAGGTCCAAAGCCCGGAGAGAAATGTTCATTTCTTATCGATTTGGCTGGCTTTTTGTTGGGAAATTTCTGTCGTCTTCTTCCCGGCAGCTCCTCGGTGGATTTTGGAAATGAGGATAAGTGTTTTTAGTGGGAAGTATTTTCACTTTTCTTTTGCCCATCACACCATCCAGTTTAAGGGCCCCTCTGCCTTCCTCCATGTTCAGTCTCAGCCATAAGCAAGGAGGACAAACACGAAGCTCTCCAATATAATCTCTTGCCCACACAACCGGGGCCACAAGAGGAGACACAGGCAGCCCAGCACGGTCCTGCCGACTGCGCTGGTGCAGCCCCCGGGGATGTGCTGTGCTCCCCCCAGCAGTGACTTCCTCCTGAGAAACCTTCCAGCTCCACTGGGAAGCACCAAAATTTGGGTAACTGCCTGTAAAAGAGAGAGCACCAAACAAAAATTCGGCCCAGACTGCACCTTTGCACGCAAGATAATCCGCCCACGCCAGCCCGCGGGAGGGAGAGCGGTTCTTTCCGCTCAAAATAACGAGCAGAGCTGCGAAACCACTGGCTTTGCCTTGTGTAAATATCACGGGGCAGCAGAGACCCGAGATTCGGGATGAGCAAACAAAATAGCACAGACGGTAAAAATAATACAGGGCTCTTCGGAAAGGTTACGGTGAACAAAGTAAATGTTCTGCGAGAACTGTCGCTGGAGGCAGATATTGGGTTGTGAATTCAAACAAGCCTCAGCTGAGGGGCCGGAGGACATCCTGAGCTCCTTCAGGCTGGAGCACCGTGTTCCGAGGTCTTTCCTCTGCCACGCAGCTTTGACGCCGTGGCAGACTCAGAGAAGCCTCCAGGGGATGGAAGAAGCCCTGTCTCCACCACAGCTGGAGGCCAGCAGGGCGAAAGAGAGGGACACGTGGGAATTGTCCTCATTTTCTGAGCTTGATACCTGGGGACTGGGCGGTAGGGAAGGGAAAGGCTGTGAGAATAGCTGTCCTGCAGTCCACTTCTCTTGGTTTCTGTAGAGCACCTTTGTAAGGGTTTGAACCTAAAGGGAAGGGAGCAAAGTCTGGAGCTGCCGCTGGCACAGAGACCATGTCCAGCAGTGCCCGTGGGAGGCTGCGTTACTGCGCCCAGTGTCCAGGTCTTTGGCCACAAATGCTTTGAAAACAGCAATAGCAAACCCAAGTAGTCATTTCTGGAGATGTCCAGGTAGAACTGCAAGACATAGGTGCTATCCCGCTTGTCCCAGCCACAAGGGCTTCAAGGAATGACGATGGGACAAGAGAAGTTGAAATGTTTGACAGGAGCTTTCTTCATTTGCAAAGAGATAGAATTAATTTCTCGGTGGCTTGGTCTGTACCTTGTCCACTTATTCTTGATTTTTCTCCCTCTCCATGAGGTGCCCAGCAACGCTTTCGTGCTTTGGAGTTGCTTTGGGATGACCCCCGTGCCCTGAAGCAGCTTTGGGTGAAACTAGTCTTGGAGAATTATCTTTGCGAGGCGCTTGGCTCCTGTGCTGCCCCGTGTCCCCGCTAACCTACCGCTGACTCCCGTGTTTGCTGTGAAGTGCTGCATCTCCCCCCGCCCCCGTGGTACCTGTGGATTGGCACTCGGCTAAAAGCAAAGCCCATTTCAGCAAGTGGAGATCACGTTGGCTCCTCAAATTGAGCACTCAACCTCCCATTCCACAAGTCCTTCTGCCCATTCCAGTTATATCCAATTAACCATTTTTCTCCTTCCCCTCCTTCCCCCTTTCTCTCACTGTACAACCCTCCCCATGCTGGGAACCAAGCAGCTGAGGACAGTGCAGCGCCTGCCCTCACCCTGCTCCATGTCCCTCCCTCTGCCTTCCAGCCCATCCCGGACACCAGCCCCATGAAACGCTCAGTCTCCACGCTGACCCCGCAGCGCCCTCACCCCATGCACCTCTACGAATACTCCTTGGAGCGCATGCCGCCGGAGCAAGGGCATCACCACCATCACCACCGCTGCCACCGGCGGAAAGAGAAGAAGCAGAAGTCCTTGGACAGGTCCCCCCATCAGCTGGCCGATGGAGAAGCTGGTAAGCGCTTTACAAACGAGGATTTGTCCCTTCTCCTCCTCCCTTCAGGATGCAGAGCGGTCATCTGATGTGATTTGGGGTCCCATCTGCATGGAATGACCTCCCTGCCCCAAAATTGGGAGTTCCTTTCATGTTGGTGAACCCCAACCAATGCTCTTCTTTCAGTGGCCCAGTCTGGTGAGTCTTCTTCCAAGGACAAGAAGCAGGAACGTGGCCGGTCCCAAGAGAGGAAGCAGCACTCTTCCTCCTCCTCCGAAAAGCAGCGCTTTTACTCCTGCGACCGCTACGGCAGCCGGGACCGTTCTCAGCCCAAATCTGCCGATCAGAGCAGGCCCACCTCACCCAACGGAGGGCCAGAGCAAGGTCCACACAGACAGGTGAGGAGATGCAGGGTGGGAAAAGAGCCCTAAGGTCTTCCAGGGGCGTACGCACTTTTTTTACGCTTTGCTTCGAATAAAGGAGACTGAATGGGGAGGGAAGGCCAGGCAGTAGGAGATCATGGAATCATAGAAGGGTTTAGGCTGGAGGGGACCTTAAAGATCATCTATTCCACCCCCCAGCCCTGGGCAGGGACACCTCCCACCAGCCCAGGGTGCTCCAAGCCCCATCCAACCTGGCTTTGAACGCCTGCAGGGATGGTGACGTCCTGCGTGCGCTTCACATCCAAAATAGGGATGGAAATGTCACTTGATGGCCCATTAGTAGCTAGTACGGAGTGAGACCCCACTGCCAAGGACACTCTTACTTATGGTTTCACCGGAGCCGATGGAGAGACCTGAGATCTGGCAGCTGTTTGTGCCACTGGAGAAAGTGTAGGTGAGCCAGGGCAGACGGGCGGCGTGGAGTGACACCCGGGGAACCGAGCAGAACCCTTCCCCTGCCTGTGCTAATCCAGCACCTACTGCTGCCCCGGGCACAAACATTTGGTGGTTGCCAAAGAAATCCTTACCGTGGCAGTACAAGCCGACGTAACACAGTATGGGGGACTCCAGACAGCCGGAGTTAGAGCCTGCGGGAAGAATTCAAATGATGAGACTTTGTAGTGTCCCGCTAGCTGCGAAATGAAGCAGTTTCTGGTCTCCTCGCCCTGGCCCATGCCTTTCTCTGTCCCGGCGTGGTCCTTAGCAGCATCCAGGCTGCAGCGTCAGAGCCCGTGTGCTGCACCGAGTGCTCAGGGGCTGCTGGGGACACCCCGGGCATGGGACACGCTTTGCACCGTCCTTCCCAGCTGGGACATCGCTTTAAGGTGTGATGCACCCACAACTGTGTGTGGCCATAGACAGAGGGAGCTGCAGCCCAACAGGTCTTTTCTTGCTGCAGTCCCCAGCTGGCCTTCACCTGGTTTTTCAGATGAGTTTTTCTTTCCATTTCTTTATTCCTCCCTCTGCTCTGAGAGGCAGGAACATGACACTAATTTTTAACATGGCGTCTCTCCTTTCTTGCATGCTCAGCTTACCAGAACTTTAAATATCACGTATGTTTTAATTGAAGAAAACCCCACACCTAAAACCTTCCCATAGTTAATAGACCATCAGCATTAGGGCATCAGCTGCCCTGTATAAACCTGTTTCCCCAGTTCCCGTGATGTCTGCATTGTCCCCCGCGTCCCGTGTGGGTTTAGTAAGGCAGGGCACAGAAAGTCTGTTGTATTTTCACAACACTCGTGTGTTGTCTGCTCCGAGTGGAGCTGCTAATACATCCCCTGGCTGTTCTGCAAGAGAAAACAACCCAAAACAGATTAAAACAAATAGCCAAAGCAGCATATGTCCTGATGAGCTGAAGCCCCTTGTCTTAATAAGGTGTCTGCGAGAAGCTCTGTCAGTCCATTTCCTGCATGATTTTGTCTCGATAATGAGGTGCTTGTTGTTAACTCTCAAGTATTTCCTTTGTTAGTCGCTCCCTCTCCTTGGGAGACGCAGCTTTTCCCAGGAGCCCTGGCCCAGCAGGTTTCACCAGGTCCCCGAAGGCCCCGGTATATACCAAAAGGAGAGGCTGGTTTGAGCTTTACCCTGCCAACAAGGTGGCTCCATTCCAGCTAGAGCCAAGCCAAAAATCAGGACGGGTTTGGTTCAAAAAGAAGTCCTTTGGAGCTGTTTGGGGTTTTTTTTAATGCAGAAAGAGACAAGAAAACCAAGCCACGAACGCTTCATTGTGGGTCAACTCACAATGCGTTGTTTGACCCCCCCACCATAGAAATGTGGTCCATCTTCTGCGGATTAGCTCAGCTTCCTTTTCAGGCAGGTGAATTGTCAAACATAAATCCCATTTCATGGGGAATGTGGGAAAACCATTTTTTAAAAGAGGTGAAACTTCTTGGCATTTCAGAATGCTTCAGCAGGAAGCAGCTCGTTAGACATCTTGGAAAAAAAAAAAACCCTTATAGTTTGTTTTATAATCAAGACCATTTCCTGAATTGGTCCTGGAGAAAAGAAGCTTGAAAATCTTGCAAAAAACCCCAGTTTTAGGCAGCTTAGTACTTATCAAAACAATTTAGTTCTGCTTTCTTTTTTAAGTATTGTAATTTTGAGGTGCTAAACTTCAGGCCCTTAGAAAAAGCTGGGCATCTTCCCCTGGATGCTGGGACATTGTTGGTCACCGGGTGGTGGTCACCATCTCCTCCGTCACCACGGGAGGCAGGTGATGGGATGGGAATACGGGTTTGTAGCAGAGAATAAAACTGAAATAGGAGGAAGCCAGGGAAGGGAGAGAGGGGAAAATGAAAGAAGAAAGAGGCAAAGACTTGATTTCCAGGCTGGGAAAGGTGTGAGTCGTGGGCCCGGTGCCGTGAGCGGTGCCGTGTCCAGTAGCAGACGAAGCCGCACTCGCGTTGTCCGGGAGCGGAGCAGCCTGGCTGTCACTCGCTGCAGCCCAGCTCTCCACAAGGGCTCGTTCCCCTCACTCATGGCATTTTTTTTTAGCTTACTGTAGTTTAGCTCCCTCCCGTGTGTTGCTATTAGTAACCCAGGCAGCTGCCAGGCTCTTCTACCACTGAAAAACCAGGGGTGTAATATTAAAGAGGAGAAGGCAAACGCATTTTTTAAGGAACTTGATAGTTAAAGGCCATCCAAAAAGCTTTTTGTTGTTGTTTTTTTCTGAAAGCGGCTATTTAATCAAAATAGAATCATGGAANTCCTCCAGACCCCTCACCAGCTCCGTAGCCCTTCTCTGGACACGCTCCAACACCTCAATATCCTTCTTGGAGTGAGGGGCCCAAAACTGAAGGCAGCACTCGAGGGGGGGCCTCACCAGTGCCCAGTACAGGGGGATACATTTCAGTCCCCAAACTACCAGAAATCAGTCTGCCCCCAAAATCCTCCTTCCACATAACTTAGTTTTGGTCCCCAAACATCAGCGTTCACAACCCTCGGGGGAAGCTGTGCAAAAATCCGCCCCAAAGCAGAGTGCACTGTTTTGCAAAACTGCATTTGCCAAAAAAACACCGTAGGTTTTTGCGCTGCTCCCGCCTAGTTTCAGGTAAGGCGCATGTCCAGCCTGTGTATGACGTGGGTGCCTTCCCTCCGGACAGTGTCCCCTTCTGTTGGAGCCGTCTGCCAGTTTGCGTCCTACCGATGCTCTGATCGTTTCTGTTCTTATTTACCGCTCGCAGAACTTTAGTTCTCCAGCTCTTTACATCTCGTGTTGAACGACTTCTCGAGAACCTCCTTCCCCTGACTGTGCTTGTCTAAACTCTCTCTTTTTTTGCTTTTCTTTCCCCTTGTGACTTGTCTCTCCCTCCTGTTGCTTCTCCTTCTGTTTTACACCTGCCTGCCTTTGTGTTCGTCTGGTGTTTCCCTTTTTTATTTTTTGATTTGCTTTGTTCCAATTTTTATGTAGGGCAGTGGTTCAGTTAATGGGAGCCCCTTGCTGTCGACATCTGGTGCTAGTACCCCATGCCGGGGTCGGAGGCAGCTCCCACAGACTCCCCTGACCCCACGTCCCAGCATCACTTACAAGACCGCTAACTCCTCGCCCGTGCACTTCACCAGTTTCCAAACCGGCCTCCCCACTTTCTCCCCGGGACGCCTGAGCCGCGGCTTGTCCGAGCACAACGCGCTGCTGCGCGGGGACCAGCAGCCACCCCCGCCGGCAGTGGCCCGCATCGGCTCCGACCCCTACCTGGGCCACCGCGAGGACGCCGACAGCCCCTACCGCGCCGTGCCGGAGGACACCCTCACCTTCGAGGAGGCGGTGGCCACCAACTCGGGACGGTCCTCAAGGACTTCTTACGTCTCCTCCTTGACCTCCCAGTCTCACCAAATCCGCAGGGTGCCCAACGGCTACCACTACACGCTGGGGCTCAACACGGGCCCCGGGACTGGCACCAGAGGACGGAGTTACTACCACGAAGCCGACGAGGACGACTGGTGCTAGCGGCGTGGCGAAACCCTTCAAGGTGTGCGCGTTTAAAATCGATGAGTTTTATCATCCGGAAGGCTGTGCGCTCCCACGCGAGAACTGCTCTGCCCCCGGGGCCGGAGACACTCCTGCAGCATCTCTCCTCCTCTCTTTATCTTTTTTTCTTTCTTTTTGGTTTGGTTTTTGTTTGGGGTTTTTTGTTTTGGTTTTTGGGGGGGTTTTTGTTTTGTTTTTTTTGGGTTTTTTTTTTTTTGCACTAGACAAATGGAGGAAGAAGGCTCCCTCCTTAGGGGAAGGGTGGAGGAGGGAGCGCATCTCTCTCCCCCTCTCGCCTGCCTCCCCACTGCCTCGTCTCGTTCAAAGACACGCAGCAGATGCCAAATCCACGACACGCGCGAGAAGCCGAGAGAAGAGCGGTCCTCAAACCTCCCACGGCGGAAAAAGCAGACTGTCGATCCTTTTCGAGATTGGCACAGTTTCTGTTGGGCTCCTTCTTACTTAATTTATTATTATTATTCTTTCCCCCGGTCAGGGTGGGAGTCGGGGGTTGCAAACGGACACAATCTTGGAACAAAGATTGCACCCGCGTTTTATCTCCTCGACCGCTAAGAAGGAAGAGATCTACCCCAAAAAAGCGGGAGGGAGACACACGGAGGAGAACAAAGGACAGTCCATTGGGACTTGATGTTCAGCCACAGCAATCCTTGGCGGCGGAGCCAGTGCCCCCCCCTCGGAGCCGGGACTCTGCCCTGCCACCGCTGCCCTGTGGATCTCTTTGATTTTACTCACCCCGTCGGGTCCTTCACACTGACACACGACAAAGCCACAAGAGAGCTACTTTGTAAGGACTGTTTCCTTGCTGCTGAGACTTTTCTTTCCGTCCCTTCTCTCCTGTCGACCGCAACACGCCCTCACTGTTTTGTCTTGTTTACAATATAAGCTTGATTTAG
>VXBO01008600.1:90453-102925 GCA_013400135.1 Rhinoptilus africanus | reverse complement strand
GCTGGGACAGGGGAGGGTGTCCCTGGCCCCACAGCAGCAGAGCAGCCGGGGGGGGGGGTCGTGCGTGGATTCTCTGATGTGTAACACAACTGGAGCTCTTCTGGTGTGCGGGGCACTGCCGCCTGTCCCCATGGCCCTCCTCTTTCCCCTTTGCCTCTGGTCACCGAGCCCTGAAACTTTTCACAAAACTTTTGGGAACGCCGAGCCCCGTCCCTCCCTGTGGCAGGAGGCCCTGGGTGGCTCCCATCCGGGACAGACACAGCGGGGTCCGGGCACCCTCGCCCTATAAAACGGGGCGCAGGACCCGTTTGCATCATGAAAACTCCAAGCAAGCTATTCCCAAAGTTTGGTGCGTTTGCGACTTTTCCCTGGGAAGTGATGGGCTGCGCGGGGGACGGCGGATACTTTAATAAAGTGCCTATAAAAAAAGGGATGTTCATTTCGAAGGAAGCACCGACCGTTTCCAAGACATTCGTTGCTGCCTTTGCATTGGGCTGACAGTGACGGGTCCCAGGCAGAGGCGGTGACCCCACGCTCCTGTTCACTGCGCAAACCCCTGCCCAAAACCACACGCCTTTGGATGAGGTTGGAGTACGGCTTCAATGCAGCCAGATCGGTGGGAATGTGGTTTTTGAGAGGGGAAACCACCAATTTATCTCAGCGGAGCTTAACTCCCCTCGAACCTTGGCTGGCAAACAAGGCTGGGGCGATGCAGTTCACAGCCTGGGAAACTGAGCTGGGACTTGCATGCCAGGGGCTGGAATTAGAGTAAAATCCAGGTGGGAATAAGGTGCAGGGGGTTTGAGGTTGAAACGAGGAACTCGGGAGGTGGTAACTCCTTTGAGGGTATTAGGCTGGGTGTGCAGGGAGGGAAAGGACAGGGAGAAGTGCTGGAAGTACCAGTTGCTTGTATGCTTTTATTTCCTTTGGGTGATGGGGCAGCCCTGAGGCGGATTTGACTGATCCATCATCCAGGTGTTTGGTTTTATCCTCTGATCACTGCTGCCCAGGTTGCTAAAGGTCACCGGCTTGGGCAGGTTTTCAGAAGCACTGAAATACTGCAGATCCTGCTGGTGAATGGGTCATGGTCCTCCAAATCCGTGGGTTTCTCAGGCTTTGGCATAAAACCAAGACAGTTCTTTGGTCCTGAGGTTCTTGTTCTCCAGCCAGTCCCTCCCGATGGTGCAGCTCTGCCCGGAGGAAGGCCTGTGTAGCGCGGCTGCGATAAATGTCCCCGAGGAGAGGGATGGGGAGTGAGGAGCAAACGGCTGCAGAGCTTGGCTGGTCTTCTTGACCTTGGAGCTGGGCTGGGCACTGCAAGCTGGAGCCGTGACCCGTGGCGCTCCTGCGGATGCTGAGAGCTTCCTACATCAAGCCCAAGTCAGGTGAGGAATAATGGAAGTGGGGGGTGAGCGCCAGAAGAGAGCAGGTAATGACTCGAGCTGGGAGTTGGTCTGCAAAGCTGGTGGGACCTTGCTGAGGTTGCGTGTTCCCTCTGCTAAATACAGCAGCAGAGGAGAGGGCACGGCGTGCGGCAGTTGTGGGGGGTTGGAAGGAAATTGGGATCCATTAGGAAATTGTGGTCCATTTTTTTCCTCTTTCCTCACTCCAGCTCAGTTGGGATTAGATGATTTATCGATGCCTCCTGGACCTCTGCTTGGGTTAGGGAAGCAAATAGCTGGTATTTCTGCAGCATCCCTATCATGGGGGTGGCGTCATCCCCCCTTCCGTGTGCGGCTGGAAGGGTGGCGCACATGGCTTGTGCTTGGGAGAGGCCGGTTTCCAGGTTCATAAGCCCCAGCTGGGGCTTTGGATTGTAAAAGCAGGAGGTGAATCCACCTGGGAGGGAAACTGGGCTGTCGCCGTTGGTTGTGTTCGTAGCTGTTCCCAAAAGGATCCTCACTGACGATCTCGGGAGGGCTGAGGGTGCCAGAAATGGGTGGGAATTGACTCCAGCATGCTGGGAATGGGGATGCCTGGTGTCCTGTCCCCTACGGGCGCTACCACCTCGGAGCACTCACAATACTCGTTAAAATTAGTGGTGTTTGCACTGAATCAAATCCATCCCTTGAGCCCTAATCCATGCGTTACCCGGAGCAGTAAGCCAGCCTGGAAATGGTGGAGGGGTTGATTTTTAGGGGAGCGTTATACGGCAGCGGCTGGGAGCTGACGTCCCTGTGCCCGCTGCTGCTGCAAAGCCCCGGGTGCCTCCTTCCCAAGGCTGAATTATTGGATTTGCGCCTAATTTGGGTGGTTCGATGTAAGGATTCCTGAGTGAGACCCCTCGCGGTGCTGTGGGTCTGTGGTGGGGGGTGAAAGGGGGCACTGGCAGCGTTTCTTTGAGGTCGGGGTGCTGTGGGGTTACAGGAGCCCCAGTTGCCACTGAGCATCCCCATCGCCATGTCCCTGGTACCCAGATGTACCCAGATGTGCTGGCACCAGTGGGCACAACACGGGTGTCTCTGGGGCTTTGCTGAGCTCACCCCACCATTCGGGGGATGCTGTGCTTGAGGAGGAGGGGGAAAGGGGGAAAACTCCATGGTGTAGTGGGAATTCGGTGGCTCCAGGGCTCCTGGGAGCCGGTTTTTTTCCCCGTTAAGTGCAATAACCATACTTGTGACCCGGCCCTGCAAAACACAAAACTCCCCAAACCAACCCAGAAAAATCCCGTCTGGGAACGTGACCCAAAAAAATGAATGCGCACGAATAATTTCCCGTTAATTAAAGCTTAGAGTCGCCCAATTAAAATCTGCTTAATTAAGGGATGAGTGGCATCGGAAAATGCAACGCTTGGCTCCTGCAGATGGTATTTCTTGCTCGAGGGCTGGTGAAAGGAGACTTTGAGTAAATTATCCTCCTGGAGGTCTGGTCCTCCGAAATGTCGAATGCGTCGTTTTTTCAGCAAAGGCTCCTCAGATCTGGTGCCTTACGCTGTCCTGTGCTCGTAATTAGGCTGTGTATGCGGACTTTGTAAACTAAATGTTTAACCTAACGTAAATATGTAAAGTCAGACATAAATTGTGGTGCGTTAGTACTGTTTCGTGTGTACGGTAGCATATGTTTTATATGACCTAGATCACGTTCGTGTGCATGCATGTGTGTGTATATAAAGCTTAAAAAATGATGGTCATCCTAACTAGCTTGCAAAGCCAAGTGCTTAAAAATACAGAAATACAAGATTTGGACTCCTGATGTCATCTCGGTTTGACCCTCCAGTGCACGCACGTTAGTATGGTGTCCTCAATTAGGCAATTATATGTTGGGGTGGGTTTTCCACCCCCCTCTAAGACCCTAAATTGTGCATTTAAAGTGGGGTGAATACAGGGTGGCTCTATCCCCATCACAGAGAGCATCTGTGCAGCCTTCCCCCGGGGCTGTTTGCCCTTGTGACAGCAGAGAATGAGAGATTAAACCCTGGGGGCTCGCAGGAGTTCCCAGAGCCCCCAGACGGAGCCCACCAGTATATTTTTTACAATGCAGCTTCTATCTCGGAGGTCCTTCGCGCGCTCCTCTTAGCTGAGGTTGTCTTTGCCCGAGGATGGTGGAGGGGGGGGAGTAGGCCCGGGATTTGTTGGGCTTTGGGTCAGAGCAGGCTGGAAGGCTGGATGTCAGGTTGCCCACGGGGCTCTGCTGCTTCCCGAGGGTGGTGAGATGGCCAGCTGGGAGGGAGAGGGGTTGGTCTTCTCTGCTCCCCTGCAATTCTTTTTGCACCAGAACCTGGAGAATTTGGTGCAGTGATCTTTGCCGGGAGAGTATCCATTTTCCTTCGTGATGTGAAGGATTTCCCGTCAGAGCGTGAAGACTAGGAGCAATAACAAAACTGGCCCGGTCCCGTGTGGGCTGCAGTGAGCACTTGCCCTCACAGCTCAAAACCATCCCCCTTATCTGAAGGCTGAGTTTCCTGAGCATAGTTTCCAGCTGAAAGCGCCCTTTTCCACCCTAAAATCCTCTGGTTCCTTTGTCCGGGAATCAGGAGGAGGTGTGTAGAGGCAGGAGAACTTCCTGCTTTCCCTTGGTCAAATGCACGTGGCACAAATGCCATCGCTTCCTCTTGATAACTTCTGGTTGCGTGGTTGTATCCCCGTTTGCACCCCACTCAGTGCAGTCGGGTGGCGGGTGCTTGGGGAGCCCCAGCCGGGATGTAGCCCCACTTTCCTCCGCCGTGTCTGGAGGAGAAGGCACCGACCCGGGACATGATGCTGCATTTCGGGATGTAGGGTTGTTTTCACACCGCTCCCCCTAAATGCTTCCATCCCACCTGCCTCCGCTTTCATCCCGAGGTGACAGCAGACACACGGTGCTGATGGCAAAGCCGTAAGGGATGCGGTGACACTGGGATGCAGGGACACTGGGATGTAAGGACACCGGGATGTGTGTGATGCACAGAGCTGGTACCATTCCTGCAGCTGCTGTATCCAGACATCTGCCGCGACGATGCTTTTTGCTGTGGGGTTTTAACTTTGCCGAACTTGAGCTGTTCGGATTGAAAAGCCTTTTGGTTATATGTCTGTCTTGTGCTGAATCATTTGAAAAATTTCAGGGAAAACTGTCCAGCAGTTCCCAGGATCCCAGTCTTCAGCGTCTATTTGTATCCCTGCAAGCTGGAGCGCAGACTTGAAGCTTGGCAGCAGCCCCATGAGAAATCCTTCCAGATTAGACCTTTCCGTGAGCAGTGGGCTGTATGGAGCCTCATTTCCTAAAAACTCTCTCTCCCTGTTGTTTTTTTTAGGTTTTTTTAAGTGCCCACTGCCCGGGTGCCAGCAGGTCTGGATCCTGCCCTGGGCTGACTCCGTTGGTCCATGTCCCCACGCGCGTCACCGTGCGGAGCAGATAAGGACCGAGGTGCTCCTTCTTGCCATGTACCGGGGATGCCAGCGCTGCTCACCCCTCTATTTTTTGCATGTAATAGGTGGAAATCATTACATTTAAATTCTAGTGTGCTGGGAAAGGGTTTTAAGGGTGAAAAAGTGCTGTTCCTTGGGGGAAGACTTTTTTCTGGAGGAGAAAGGTAACGGATGGCCTGCGTGCTGCAGGTTTACGATCATATAAATTACCAGGGAGGTGAACTAGATAATAGTGCGTCGTGCCCATGGAAAAATAAACGGTTTGAACTGGGCTGTGCACTGCTAATGCCTAAACCGCTGCCTGCCCTCGTGGGAATATTGGCAGAAGCCTCGCTGCTCTCCCAGGAGAAGCCTGGTGCCCGCACGCCGCTCCGGCTCCCAGCGCTCAAACCCCAGCTAAATTTTAGGTTTGCCTCCAGCGAGGGGGATGAGGACAGGGTTGGGGGTGAGAAGCAGCTCGGGGTGGCCGTCCCCACCCCTGGCCCCAGGGCAGGCTCCCAAAAGTCTCCTGGTTCCTCGCAGGGGGAGCTGCCGTCTGTTCCTGGTTGAGGTTCCGGCTGCATCGCGGGGGCTGACGTAAGGTCGTTCCCCCCCCAGGCCGAGAGCTGGAGCTCTTTGTGTGTGTTCAGTATGTGCTATATCTATATATATATGTGCATAACATTCATCTTGGCTCCCACAAGCCTTGTAGTCACTGTGGGGCTGGCGTTAGGCCTGTGCGGGCAAGGGATGCTGGTGGCACCGCTGTCACTACCTGCGGATGGCTCCGGCTCGGCGTCCCAGGAGAGGAGCCCGCGCTCCGGCTCGCTGTGGCGTTACGGCATCACTCCTTCCTCCAGGGTTTGGTTTTCTTTGAGGCTTGTTTGGGAAGAGAAGCTCAGGAGCCCCGTTGGAGAGGTGGTGGATAGCGGGTGGATTGTGGAGACTTTTGGGTGGTGGGGGCTCGGTCCTCATGGTCCTGGGTGGGCTCGGGCGAGGAAGGAACCCTCCTCCGCAGGGATGCACTAGCATCTGGGGGGCTCTGCAGGGAAAGAGTCTCTCCTTGCTCCCGCCTGTCGACCCTGGTGGCATTTTGGGCGACAGACGTGAGCGCAGAAACCTCATTTCCTTCATCTAAAAACAGAGTGGAAGGCTGTTCACCCCGACCTACCATTGTAGAGCACACTATTTTTTTTTGTTTGTTTTATTTTTTAATGCTTTGTTCCCTATTTTTAAACAAAGCAGGTCGGTGAGGCTGGGTCTGTCCCCGTCCTTCACCTCACATGGCGAGCGGGGGAGAGCTGAGCGAGAGGCCGAGCATCCTCAGCATCGTGCCGGTGGGTGAGACCGGTGCTGCCGGGGGCTCTGCTTCACCGGGGGCAGCCGGTGACGTTGGCAGAGGGAAGAGCTTCCTGGTTGCCAGCTGGTGGCAAAGGGACTCCTTGTCCCCGTTGTTCCTTCACTGAGCGAAGGCTTCATTCACCCTGCAGCCCCTGGGAGCGAGCGCAGTCGGCTGAAAAGCTTCGCTCTCTTGCGGCCATCAATTAGGAGAAAAACCTCTCTAAGATTTAAGCACCCTCCTCCCCTGCCTTTCCCACTCCAAGAACTCAAGAGAGCAACCCAGTGACAAAAATCAGCTTCTGTTTAGGGCACCTCAACCTTGACAGCGCGTCTCTGTCCCACAATGATGGCAATTAGTGCAGCACTAATTACCCACGTGGGACCTTGCCGGGCTCCCCCAGCCCTGCCCGCAGTGTAATTCCTGCGGGGTTAAAGGCCACCTCAGGTCACGTCGCGCTGATCCCGGTGCCGCTGGGGACAAGGGTGCCCCGGGCGCAGCAGCAGGAGCACCAGTATCCCTTTCGTTGGATTTGCCACCGCGGCTTCACAGCCGGGTCGCAGCAGGATTTGCTTTGATAAGGGGGATTTTTCTCCCCAAATTTCCTTTCCCTCTCATCCCTACCCTTGGTGCCTGCTGGGGGAAGACAATGTTTCTGGGAGGGGACAAGATAATGAGGCCACAAAGATGATCCGAGGGCTGGAGCCCCTCTGCTGTGGGGACAGGCTGAGAGAGCTGGGGGGGTTCAGCCTGGAGAAGGCTCCGGGGAGACCTTCCAGTCGCTGAAGGCGCTCCAGGAAAGCTGGGGAGGGACTGTTTGCAAGGGCATGGAGCGATAGGACGAGGGGCAATGGTTTAAACTAGAGCAGGGTGGGTTTAGATCAGACATGAGGAAGAAATTCTTTACCCTGAGGGTGGTGAGACACTGGCCCAGGTTGCCCAGAGAGGGGGTGGAGGCCCCATCCCTGGAGACATCCAAGGCCAGGCTGGATGAGGCTCTGAGCAACCTGATCTAGTTGAAGATGTCCCTGCTCCCTGCAGAGGGTGGGACTGGATGGCCTTTAGCGGTCCCTCCCGGGATGCTGTGGGGTGCAGATGGAGCACGGCCAGTGCTGCTCCTCCTCGCACCCAGGGTGCTCAGCAGTGACCCCCCCGCCCCGCATCAAATCATAGAACAGCCCAGGTTGGAAAGGACCTCAAAAGATCATCTCATCCCACCTTTTATGGGGAAGGGAGCCTCGATGAGATTGTCCAGCAGCCTGTCCAGTTGCATCTTGAAAACCTCCGGCAATGGGAGCTCCACCACCTCCCTGGGGAGGTTGTTCCGGTGACTGATCGTTCTCACTGCAGAAAAATTATGTCTTGTGTGAAGATGAAACCCACCCTGGTTCAACTTGTACCTGTTGCCCCTCGTCTTCTCCACATGACTCTTTGTGAAGTGAGAACCTCCATCCTCTTTGTAGCTGCCCTTTAAGGACTGGGATACTGTGATGAGGTCCTTTCTCCAGGGCGGACAGACCTCACTCCTTCAGTCTTTCCTCACAGGGTGGGTTCTCCAGCCCCTCGATCATCTTCAAAGCCCCTCTTTATTTTCTGCCTCCCCTCCCATCCTCTGCTTTGTGGCCGGGGCTGGATGATGTTTGACCTGCTGAGGCCATCGCCCTCTTGCAAGCCCTAAAATTTGGCTGGGTTCCTCCTCTAAAGCTCATGGGAGCTGCCGTGGGAAACTCTGGCTGCAAGATTTGTGGTTGGGGAGCTGCTTGTGGAGTCCCCCCTCCTGCCCTTCCATAGGGGTCTGCTCCTGGGAGGAGAAGGTAATGGGTTGATTAATTAATGAGATTTCAGCCGGGGCTGGTCTGCTGGGGGTTTGGGGAGGGTTTCCGAGGCCGTAGCTGTGCAGAGCAGTGCTGCGGAGGAGACGTTGTTCTGGCTGGTTCGGAATTACCGTGGGCACGGTGTGAGCGGTGATGGCTCTGCCAACATCGCTCCTCCCGCAGGTGTCCCGCTCGGTGGTTGGGGGTTGTCAAGTCTTTCTGCCAGCGTTGCCAGCCCCAAACATTTGAAGGGTTTGTCGAGGGACCCAATATTTATTTCCCGAGTACTGAGATGCAGATACGCGCTTCTGTGCTTATTTCCACAGGAAGCAGGTTCGTAAATCTGCTTTAAGAGGAGTTTCTGCCTAATTCCCGTGACTCCCAGAACGGGGGCTCAGGGAAAGCTGCAGCACGGTGCCAGCATTCACCAGGTGGTGCACACCAGCTCGCTCCAGCTGCTCTGACTTTATTGAATAACCCAGCGCATTAAAGACTTTGCCAAGCAGTTAATTTGCAGGAGGCTTTCTCAGAAGCTTAACGCTGGCATTAGCACGAACACCCCTCCTTCCCGCAGCAGGTTCATCCTTGGGTGCTTCCCCTCCAGGTCCCTCTCAACATCCTCAACGAGGAGCTGAAGGTGATTTCCCCCTTTCTAGACACACACGATTTTATTTTTAGGCTTACTGAGCTCTCTCTCCTTTATTTTATTTATTATTTTTTTAAGAAAAAGGAGGTGCAAACCCCTCAGAGTTGCAGCTCCCCAGTCAGAGGGAGGCAGCTGGGGTTTTCTAGAGGCGCGATGCCCTTTGGGATGTGGGATGTACCTGGAAATTGTAAAGATGCTCGCACTGGGCTGTATTTGGAAAAGGCTGTGCTGATCCGAGCGTGCCCAGCATCCCCTGTGAGGGCTCGGCCTCCAAGGGCATCGCTGCTCTTTTTTTTCACACAGTCAAGTTCTTTGTAAATTAGTTCATTATATGAAAGATGGGAGTGATTAGTAAAAAAATTGGCAGAGAAAGGAGATGTGCTGGGAAGGGAATCTAGCCCCATCAGAACTAGCTGGAAACATTTTCCCCCAACGTCTTTCCGGTGTGTTTTCAACACAAAAATGCACTTTCTGCAGTTGAGATGCTGAGATTTTTCTACATCACATTTTCCCTTAGAAAAATATGTAGCTTTTCCATTGAGAAAACAGAAATAGAATGTTTCACTGCAGGCCAGTTCAGCCCCAGTAAAACCAGTTCCAGCTTGGGGAGGTCACAGTACGGCCCAGGTGATATGAAGTCTCCTCTCCTCGGGGGCTGCCTTGCCCTGCTCTGCTTCTCCCTCCCCATCCTGGTCGAGCAGGGCGGAGAGTGTGTCCGTTAATCCCAGGATTAATCACCCACAAGGCGATGAAGGTCAATACTGAGCTCCCTCCAAATGAAATATGATGGTCCATTTCCACAGATCCCATGCAGATTGTTTCACTTGGGAAGAATGTCAGAATTTCTTCATCTTTTTTTTTTTATTCTTTAATCCAAAATACCTCAGTGAACTGCCAGGCTATTTTAAAACATCTTTTTTTGTTGTTTTCTTTGCCGGCAGGTTTTTTCTGCTCTGAGAGATGACGGATAGGGCAGGGGTATTTCGGTGCCTGATCACAAGTAGGCATCGCAGCACGGGTGGAAATGCTGGTGTCTCCCCTGGGCTGGGATTTCTCACGTTTGATGGAGTTTGTTGAGCGTCGGGATCTCATGCCAGGCTGGGGAGGGCTGAGTCCCTGCTGTCTCAGAGGGTGGGCTTTGGAATATTGCTCCAGCAACTCATGTAAGGTCCTTCAAGAACTGTAGTCTTGCAGGGTGCAGAAGAGCTGATGTGCGGATTTGGTGCTGGCGATGGGTTGGGGGCAACCTGCCTCCTGGAAAGGCCAAACCTCATCAGACTCTCAGCTTCTGGCACCACTTTGCGGGGATTTAACGTGGGTGCTTTTTCCAGAAGCTGGGCATTTGCCATTCAATGGCACAGTGACCTTCCTGCCACCGAAACGATGCGGGTGGGAGATGCTGCTGCCCAGAGCAGAGCGGTGGGGTGAGGCTGAAGCACGTTCCCCCGGGGTGTAAGCACCTCCCCAGGCTGCTGTGAACCTTCGCCTGCCCATAGAACCTTTTTTCCTGCTCTAAGGAGTCCCAGAATCGGCGTTTACGTTCACTTGAGGGCTCCGCTCGGGACGTAGCCCTGGGGATGGGACCTGCTGCTGCAGCAC
Organism: Rhinoptilus africanus; assembly: GCA_013400135.1. Classification (NCBI taxonomy): domain Eukaryota; kingdom Metazoa; phylum Chordata; class Aves; order Charadriiformes; family Glareolidae; genus Rhinoptilus; species Rhinoptilus africanus. Next base: position 92,704 of record VXBO01008600.1, on the reverse strand, counting down.
CCGGGGCTCCTGGTTGTGTTGAATGGCTCCAGATGGCGGGTGTGCAGGGTTCACCCCCTCCGCAACCTGCTGGGGGGAAATTAGAGGGGTTGGCCAGAGGTCAAACAGATTTAGCCCAGGGAAAACAATTCATTTTTGTTACTTTCACCAGAGTGTGAATGAAGGCCGATTTAAAAAAATTTATTTTTTTTTTTTAAATCATTCAAATAGCAGTTTCTAGTTTCTTAAATTAAAAAACCAACCCCACAGCAAAACAAACAAACAAAAAAAACCCCAGAAAGGTAATTAACTTCTATTTATTGAAATTTATTTATTGAAAGTTGTGGCTACTCACGACCAGCACTATGCAGAGGCATGCTTCCCCACTTGCAGAAGATGGCTGTGTTTTAGGTTGATACATTTAGATGAAACATGAAATATTTCCATCCTGCTTGGAGAAAGAGGAGAAGCAGGTAGGTAATATATTGCGGAGACATCCTAGAGCACTTCAGAGCCCCGGGCTCCTCCACGGCGGACGCAGGGATAATCTCTCCGGCTGCTGTGGAGGAGGATGCAGCTGATGGTTATTGCAGCAGCCGGACCCAACTGCTCAGAGCCGGCAGGGAAAGCCAGGAAAGCATGGGGGGAGGATGATTTTGGACAGAGAAGGGCCCAGCATCTTTCACACCAGCTCATCTGGGTGGTTTTGATGGGAGAAGCTAGTCATAGAATGGTTTGGGTTGGGAGGGATCTTTAAGATCATCCAGTGCCCCCCCCTGCCCTGGGCAGGGACACCTCCCACCAGCCCAGGTTGCTCCAAGCCCCGTCCAACCTGGCCTTGAACCCCTCCAGGGATGGGGCAGCCACAGCTTCTCTGGGCAAGCTGTTCCCGTCCCTCACCCCCCTCAGAGCAGTCCAGTATCCCTGCCTTCTTTTTGGGTGGGAAAAGGTCTGGTTGCTGGGTGCGCGGTGCCCTGACGTGGAGAGCACCTGGGAGCAGATCGCTGGGGACGAGGTGAGGACCCAGCAGGTCCCAAGAGCTCGCTGGCGGAGGGGCTCCGCGCAGGCATGCGCAATAACTAACTTTATAATGGGTGACTACTGGCAAATGAAACCTCCGTAGCCTTTGAATCCAGGACCGAGCTGGGAAGCGGTGGGATGCGGTGGCTGTGACACGGAGCGGGGCTGGGGCTCCCCCATCTCATGGTCTGCCCTGGCCCTGCTGCTGTTTCTCTGCCCGTGGTTTCCATGGGCAAAGCAGGGCAGGATGCTGGACCCATGCGTGCCTTTTCCCTTCCTCTGATGACTTCTCTTTACAAGACAAAACGCAGCCAGGCAGTAGATTATGTTCCATTAACTTTCTCTTTTCTTTTCTTTTTCCCAAACCTGCTAGATGCGATGTTTCATAAGCTGTTATTTTGCCAGCCTGATGGTTTTTATGCTTACCCGCTCCCTCTCTCCCTGCCCCTGTGGGTGCCGATGTTTACGCCGCTGCCGTTGCAGCGGAGCGCACTGGGTTGTGATGGAGGGCCACCGGAGCCGGTGGGTGCTGTGGTTTGGGCAGCGGGTTTGCTTGGAGCAGATCGGAAAAACGCAAGAGCTGGGGACGACAGGACTTGTCCCTGAAAGAAGTAAATAAGATGTAAATTGGAAGAGATATTCGAAGTAACCCCAGGCATGAAGACCGTAGGGCGAGGAAGAGGGAGCAAGGAGAATTTATTGGGGTATTCTCTGTGTTCACCACTGTGCGGGACCCAAACTTGACGTGTTTTGGTGTATTTCTATGCCTGTATACAAACAATTAATTGTGTGCATACTTAGGGTTGAGTACGAGTACATGCCACAGGTTAAGTACTGTTCTGAGTGGAAAAGGTAAATTTTATTATTACTTTTCCTGCTTTCCTGCTGCTGAGCCTTTGTTTCTAATCCACGTTTTCAGTGGCAGCTTCCACTGGGAGTGGGAAATGCTTGATTAAAGAGGCAGACTAAGCGAGTTGCCATCCAACGAAGGCATCTGCCGCACGGGAGCGAAACCTTTAGTTTAACAGAGTTGCATTATTAATACGTTTCTGAAGTCCTTGAATGGATCAATTAAACAGCTGGGTTTTGCCTGTGGAAATGCTGGCCTTTGTTTTGGCAGGCGGGGATGTACCAGGGCTGAGTGAGATGTTCTGTAATGAGAGCTGTTAAAAGGTCGTTAGCGATGCAGAGGGGGTTTGAAGCTGGATCTCAGCGAGCTTTGCGTGAGCAGATTTTTCACAACTCCTGTGCT
>VXBO01008600.1:68036-90411 GCA_013400135.1 Rhinoptilus africanus | reverse complement strand
CATTTTATTTTTTTCCCCCCTCTTACCGAAGCGTTTTGCGGGTTTTAACTTGGAGGGTGGCGAACTGAAAGGTTTGGGTGAGAGAAGACTGAGTCTCCGTCCTGCCAATGGTCCTCCTCGCCCTGGCCAGTGGCTGGAGGACACGGGGTTGAAAATGAGCTGCAAAGAAAGAGGGAGAAAGAGGGAAAACCAGTGGCTGCACACGCTGTCCCTGGAGTTTGAGTGACTCCAAGACCAGCTTTCTTCCAGGGCAGGGCGGGTGGGGAAGGGACCTTTGTTCCTGGCAGCGCGTGAAGTGGTTTGTTTAAATTTCAGGAATCCCATGTTTCTGCCTTGCGGCCTCAGAGCAAACCTGGGCAACCGAGCCCAGGGCTCCCTGCCCCAACCGAAATGAGAAATTGCATGGTTTGTTCCTGTTTCATGTTAATAACTGTGGGGTTTTGTACTCGTTTGGGAGGAGAGAAGGACCCGAGTTCCTCAGGCGGGAGTGTTTGAGCAAGACTTCAGCCTGGGGCGGATTGCAGGTCCCATGCTGAGCCCCCCCCCCGTGTTCCATAGGCGGCAAAAAAAAGGCAGCGGGAAATTACCCATGGCCTTTTTGTGGATGTGCTCCGTTGAGGGGTGGATGCATTGCAGGGATAAAAGGCAGGGCAGGTCACAGCTGCCTCGGACCCGCTCCTGGGGCTGGCGCAGAGGAGGACAGTGCTCCATCCCCCTTGCCCGTGGGAAATGCAGGAGGGCGAGCGTGTATTTAATCCCCCCCAAGCCGCAGGTCGCGGCCAAGTGCTTTCTAGTTGCCGTACAGTTTACACCAGCCCTTGGCATCAAATCCCTCAGGGCTGAGGTCGGCTGTGAGTTGAACGTGATCCTTCAAGGCCGGGTTGGATGTGGCTTGGAGCAACCTGGGCTAGTGGGAGGTGTCCCTGCCCATGGAAGGAACTGGATGATCCTTAAGGTCTCTTCCAACCCAGACCATTCTCTGATTGCCTGGTGGTTCAGCCGTTGCTCCGGCTCCCTTGGGATGGCTTGGGATGAGAGGTGGGGGCTCTGGGGCTGGCTGCCCACCCCCGATGTGCTCCCACCCCCGGGGAGAGCTGCTTCCCCGGCGCGCTGAGGAGGAACCGGCGCGGTGCCCAGCTCCCTGCGCGCCTCTGGCTGCGGGAAGCAAAAGCCACCCTGCTGGGACCGGGCAGGTCTGGCAAAACCACCTCCGTGCTTTAACGGGGGAGGTCCACGACGGCTCCCTCCTTTGCAGGGTAAGCCTCTCAGCAGCTAAACGCGCGTTGAGCAAAAACTTCTTCTGGTGGGTCTTTCTCAGGAGGAGGTCAGGCGCCTGCCCAGCATCATCAGTTTTCTGCGTACTTATTAACGGGTTCATTTTCTAATGCCTCGCTCGTGCTTTTCCTCTCCGAATGAGTGGACTTTTGGGAATCCTATACCTTCTGCAGTAAAAGTGCTGTTAATTTTCTTCTGCAGCTCTGCTGGTTTTAATTGTAGCCTCCCACGTTAGCTGTAACGGCCCATATGTTGACTGTATATATTATTTAATTTGCTGCTGGCCTAACTCAAGGTTGGGTTGTGGTAGAGTTTCGGTTGCTGGGAGGACTTCAAATCCAGATGAGATGTTTTTCCTGAAGAGAAAGACATTTTTACAAATTCAACTACAGCTGTTGGTCTTAAAGTAGGAATTTATCTGGAGATCTCCTTTGGCATATTCTTTGTAGGTCACCGGATCACGGTGGTTTTGGTTTTTTGTCTGGCTTGAAAATGCATAAATAGGAGTGGATCCCGTGCTCAGTGATCAGTCTTGCATTGTTTGATGTTGATTGAGCAAAAGTTATCCAAAATTAAATGAAAACAGCAAAAATGCTGTGCCTCGGTTTATCCCAGGCACACTGGCTTTAGAAGGCAGCGCTTACAAGTCATATCTTTGGTTCTAGTGGTTTAATGACTTCAATTTTATATTCTTCTGTCTTAAATATACAAGGAGGTCATGGTTCTGAGTGGGCGGGATGGGACTGTGCCCCAGAAGCTCTACTGGTGTTACTGGGGCAGTTGCTTGCCCCTCTCTGGAAGAGCCGGGCTGGTGAGAAATCGAGTTTTATGGCTGTTGAGATATTATGCGTCTGTTTAACATCACACGCAGCGGCAGGAGGCATAGAGGAGGTGCATCACCCACATCCAGGAGTGGGAGATTGTTGTAGCATCATTCACGTTGGAAGAGACTTCTGGAGCTCGTGGAGTGCAGCCCCTGCTCGAAGCAGGTCCTTCTAGATCCAAGCCACCGAAAGGGCCACCTGGAGATGACCGCTGCTGGGTGACGGTTTTCCTGCGGAAACACGAGTGGCATTTCCCAAACTGTTCCCTTGTGTCTGGGCTGTTATTTCTGACACGTGCCGTCTGGTTTGGTTTAGTTTGGTCTTGAGCCTTGGAAAGAAGTGTCTGGGGTTACGTCAGACTGCAGCTTTCTCCTTTCAAGTACAAGGAGCCAACTGATACTCCGACGGGCAAAGGGGAAGGGGAGACAGGGCTGACACATTCCAGGAGGTCCTGGGGTATGGTGGGAGCTCCGAGCCTTGTCGATGTGGGAATTGCAACTCCCAGCGCAGCATTTAATTCCCACAAAGAAGGGAAGGAGGAGAGGGGGAACAGCTATAGCTGGAGGCTGAGCCCAAACTGGGCTCTCGGAGGAATTAAAGCACTGCAGGAAGGAGCATCCCGGTCTGACCGGGATGTTGTGCTGCTCTGTCTCCTCCCCAGCCCTTCACTTCAGCTGAGGGACCCCCATGCCTTGCAGCTTCCTGCCTCTCCTGAGCCAAACATGTGCAAACGTGACCGTGAATCCCACCCTGGACGGTTTTTATACACACAGGCTGGTATTTCCTCCCGGCTCCCTCTCCCCCTGCACGGCCCCTTCCCAAGGAACGGAGGCAGGCATCTCTTGTGACCTTGACCTCTGAACCTCTCCTCCTCTCCTCCCAAAATGTGAAGCATCTGGCAGGCATGTGCTGCCCGGCTGCTTGGTGGGGCTGGTGGAGCTGCAGGGATCGTACACAGGCTGTGGCTTGTCTCCGGGCTCCCTTGCCCCGCTCGCCCGTCTGGGATGTGTCCCTGGAGTGGTGCCTGCTCCTGGCGTGGTGGCTGGTGGTGGGGACAGCCTCCCTCTAGACGTGATCCCCAAGAAGAGGGATGGCTTGTGCGTCCCCCCTCATTTCATGTTGCTCAGGAAAAGCTTCCTCCAGTGAGAGGGTCTGGTGGCTGCGTTGGAAGTGATGGAGGGTTTGACCATCACAGGGTAAGGAGCGATCCAAAATGACTCCAGCCTGCAAAGACCGAGCCAGATCTCCTCTTGATTCCTGTGTACTCCTGACCCATAAACAGCTCAATGGGAGCTTTTTTTAGGGGCCATCTTGAAGAGGGAACCAGCTAGTTCTGTTTCATCCCCTCCTGATGCCTCCAGCAGCCACGATGTTGTGTTGCCTGAGCTTCAGACCAACCCAAAAATACGCAGATGTCTTCTCCCCTGGCCATGGTGTGGTCCTCTCCTGCCAATGCAGGGGGAAGGGGGAGGGAGATTCTTCCTCTTCCATGGGTGGTCCTGGGGTGTTGGAGCTGATTCATCCATCCATGGAACCAGGAGGTTCATGAGATGCTTCCCATGGCCAGTGCTGGGAGCTGAGGCATCCTCACACTTCGTAGCATGGAAGCGGTGAGGCAGCAGCAGTGCTTCGGGCAGGGAGAGGTTGGATCATGATCTCAGCAATTGCTGTGAGCTGAGGGGTCTCCCCAGGGCTGTTCCTCACCCAGGACCACCCTCCGGAGGTATCTCTGCAGGGGAAGGCGATGCGTTTCTCTCTAGGATGGTTCACTGCAGACGTGAGCTCCCCCATCTTACATCTGTGGAGCCAACCTGTTTGTCAGAGAGGAGGTCCTGGGGCTGGGACGGAGCGAGCAGAGACCAGCACGGGCTCTACTGTGGGGCTGGTCAGACCAACCTGGTCCTAGTCGTGGGGGAAGATGGAAGCTTTCCTCAGGGCTGGGATGTGGGAGATGGAAAACGGCTTCATCCTGGGGTTGGAGACGGACGGGATGGCTTTCCGCATGGGATAATAAACTCTTGGATTAAAAAAATAACACGAAGTTTGAAAAGAATAAGCAAAAATCACCTCTGAACCTTTGCATTCAACTTTTCATGCTTGAAGCACTAGCAGTCAGGTTTTCCAAGCTTTTGTCTATAGCTGTGAGGCTCCGGAAGGTTAATTAAAGAGAGGTTCAGAGCTGTTGATGAGTCCAGCAGTTGGAGCATTAAGTTTTTGTCTGCGTCAGCAAGTTGTGTGCTCTACCAAGAGCAGATCCGCAGAGCAGCAGGTCCAAAGCCCCTGTGTCCACTCTAAACAGGCTCTGTGCTTTTTACCTTGGCCTGGGCTTGGATTCTCAGTCCACAGGATACTCTCCACGTGGGAGAACATTAAATGTCCTCCACAGCACTTCTTCTGGCTTGAACATCAGAAAGGCGTCGTTTGGGCGGTCCAAGACTGCTCTGCAGTGTAAGCTAAAGCACAGTAAGTGTGGAGGGTTGGGGCGTTCACCCTGAAATGCCTTCCTGATCTTAATTAAAATAACTTGTGCGTTGTCTTTTATTATTTGCTGTGTTTATTTCCCCCCCTCCAGAAACAGTTTGCAGGAGCACGTTGTGAACACGTCTCTGCTGCAGCTCGGTAGAGTATGGACTAACGTTGTCCCACGGGAGCCCTTTTCAGCCGTCCCTTCTGAAGGAGATAGGAAGCGTGGAGGTCCTCGCTGCACTCTCCTGTCTTTAAAGAGGTGTAAGGATGGCAGAGCTGATTTTCAAGCAGCTTCTCGTTATCGGTGTTAAGATTTGCTCCTGACTTGTGAATCTTAAATGACAGAGAGGCCCCGGGGCTCCCTCCCGCCTGCGAGGGTGACTCACGGTGCGGTGACGGACGTGCTCTGGCTTGTAGGAGTGCTCTGTGCTTTGTGGAGGACACGTGCAGCACACAGCATCACAGACTGGGGTGGCTGGCAGGGCCCTCTGGAGATCCCCCAGTCCCACCCCCGGCCANCATCTTGGTGCCCACACACACGTCTCCCTGGGCAGTGGGGTGACTCCTTGGCTTCAGCCTGGCTGCAGCATCCCTGTGCCCTCCCGGCCGGCACTGGCCGTGGGGAGCCCCGTCCCAGCTCCCCCCAGGATCTCCCCGCCTGGTGAGATGCCAGAAAACAAATCCTGCTCCTTTTCACAGCACATGGTTGCCTTTTCCTTACTTTTTTCTCCCTGAATGTGTTTTTGTTTCATTTTTATATTCCTTTCAGGCTTTTACTGGGATTCCCACAGGGCCCAGGCAAGGCGGGTAGGGAATGCTGATTGGAAACAGAATAGGACTGGAAGTAACCGAGATAAATGGTCTTATAAAACAGCCAGAGCCTGGCTGATGTGCAAAACCAGCGTGGGACTGTCCTCGCCCCTTCCTCCCTGCTTGGAGAGGGCTTAAGCCAATGAAGAACCGGCCCAGTCCTATTAATTGCTCCTCCTTTTAAAATGTATTTTATTTTATTTATTCTCTCTCTCTTTCTTACTACCAGCGCACAAACATTGCTGCAGAGAGCAGGGGTTAATGCAGCTCCAGCCCTGGCTGAAGAAGGCCCCTCTACTTGATGGAGTTGTGCGTGGTGAGGTCTTGGTCCATCAACTCCCTGAAGGGAGGGTGTAGAGAGGTGGGGGTCAGTCTCTTCTCCCAAGGAACAAGCAACAGGATGAGAGAAAATGGTCTCAGGTTGCACCAGGGGAGGTTTAGGATGGATATTAGGAAAAAAATTTTCACCAAAAGGGTTGTCAAGCCTTGGAAGAGTCTGCCCAGGGCAGCGGTGGAGGATCCCTGGAAGGATTTAAAAGCCGGGCAGACGTGGTTCTGAGGGACATGGGTTAGTGGTGGTTTTGGCAGCGTCGGGTTGATGGTTGAACTCAATGACCTGAAAGGTCTCTTCCAACCTAGAGGATTCTATGATTACCGCTGCTTTACACCCCTGCCTGTGTAGGAGAGTTGACTGCCAAGAGGAAAGGGATGGGCATCAAGGTTTTCCACAGCATCGAGGGATTCATGTTGCTCTACTTGGATAAATGAGTAGATTTTTCTTATCTCAAACCTGAAAGTGGGTTAGGCATGTAGGAGAGTAGTTGTCTTTTTTGAAGCCCGTGACATCAACAGTTGCCATATCAAAGACAGCACAAGAGCTGCTTGCTCAGAGCGCTGTGCAATAATCAGGAGATTACTGGCATCGCCGGGCGATGGCTGCTGTTGCGTTTGAAGCGATGCCCTGGATTTGTCGCTTTTGTAGCACCTTCTGCAGTTGAGCTGAGCAAAGCTTCATCTGTAGCTCCTTGAGGACCCCCACACCCCAGGGCTCCTCTTTAGCTTGATCAACAGTCTGCTGCTGAACATCGTGATGTGGGGCTCCCTAAACCTCGACTGGGTCATGTCTCCCTCCCCGTGCCCTTCCTCTGTGGTTTGCTGTAGAAAAGTAGCTGCCCGTTGCTCCATCTCCAGGAGGGTTTAGCATCCCCAGAGCTGCCCGGTCCCTTCTCCAGTGACAGCCCAGCTCCTGCGGGTACTGACTGCCTTTCACCGGGCAGCCGTAGCTGTATTCAATCCACCTCGCCGTACCTTAAGGCAGTGTTGACGGGAGGGTAGGGTGAGCTCTTGAAATGTAGGAATCAAATATTTTAGGGAGGAGAGGTCTTTGACCCTGCTTGTCCCACACCTTAAGGCTGTGTCCTGGTCCCCGGGCTGTGGCAGGGAGGGAACATCTCCGTTGACTTTGTAGGCGTGTGATTTGTCACTATGTTTTTCAGATTTTACAGTGAAGGGATATAACTACATATTTAGGGCTGAGCTGATTCCTTAAAGCATTCATTTCGCTGGAGGTTTGCTGGGAAAGGTACAGCAGTTCAAGCCAATTCCACTTTATGTTATTTTTTTTCTTTGCTTCGCTTCCAAACTAAAGCAGGGAAGAAAAAAAAAAAAAAAAAAAAAAAAGGAAGGAAAGTCACTTCTTCGTGTGTCCCTGCTGCTGCCGGAGCGCTGAAGTGAGCTGCAAAGGCTGGAAGCGCTGCTGGGAGCCCAGCGGGAGAGCCTGCCGCAGCCACCTCCAGGACGTTTCATCTGATGAGTTGAAAACAAACTGGCCCCGGTTAGTTTGGAGGAGCCCCGCGAGAGCTGTGCTCGCAGCAATCCAACGCTGCTCGGTGAATAAACCTAGCAGGTATTGCTGGAGTTCGGCAGGGAAGTAATGTTCTCTGCCCTTAGGAAAGACAGGTGTGGAGAGCAAGAGCAGCCATCCCGTGGTGTCTGCGCTGTACCAGCCTCGGAGGAGTATTTGTCGTACCTTTGTAGAGTTGCTCCTTATTAGGGATATTTTTGGAAGAGCCTAGAGGAGCAGAGCCGAGCTGTGGCAGGGGCTTGTCCGTGTCTAAGGAGCTCACAAGTGAGATGTGCAGAGAGTTTTTGGAAGTGTAGGAGATTTTGGTCCAGGGGGGATCCCAGTTTCTTAAATCCGCTCCTCCCAAATGGGACCGTGCTCGCTGCAAAGGCTGTTCTCAGGTGCTTTGGCTGCTCGTGCCTGTGCTGGATCTCTGTTCTGGGGAGACCTGGGCTTCCTCAGCACATGCCTGGGAAGAAGAGGTAGTGGAGCCCAGGGTTAGGAACCAGGGGCTGCCTTTCCCGAGTCAGCCATGGGTGCTGGACGTTGCCACTGACCCTTCCAGCCCAGGAGCTGTGGGAAGGCGGGAGCGTTTGCCTGTCCCACAGGGATCTGTGCGGGTGTCCTGCCACTCCAGCTCCTCCGCACAGTGCCTGGACAGACGTGCCGGTGTAGATGGCTCCAGCAGGCTGCCCTGACCAGCCCCATTCCAGCAATAAACCTTTTCCCTCCCACCCTGCTCCCATTTATCCCGCAGAGGCTGGTCCATATTGGGTGAGACCTTGAGCTTTGCTGCTGCTAGCTCCAGGTTCCTGAGGACGGGCATCTCTTCAGCAGCTTGCAAAGACCAGACCCTTTGGAGGGTCACTGCCAGGAACCGTGTCAACCCCCCGCCCCGATCTGCAATTCGTCATGGCTATCTCACATGCTGGGGGTAAGATGCAAGACCAGGAGGCAAGGATTGTTTTTCACGAGCTGGGGATGTTTTAATGTCTCACAAAGAGAAAGCTTGAAACCTTCTACCAGAAGGATTGCTCCCCTTGTGATAACTGGATAGAGTATACGGCTTAAAAAAGAATTCCTGGCAATTTTGGAGCAGCATGTGATGTATTGTTTTAGTTTAGTGAACCTTTCTTTTTCAGTCTGGGAAGTTAGCTCACAGGTCTAGCTTTTCTTCTCCTTTTTAATCGTTAGACAGATGTGGCAGGGCAGTGGTATAACGCTCACTTCTGTGAAGCTGGTGAGATCCCAGGGTGGGTTATGGGTTAAGCTCATACTGGAGGAGCTCTGGTGTCTTCCAGATACTTCCAGACTGTCTATAAAGGTGGTAGTTTGAGTGGTCCTCCGGAGTGCTCCGGAGTATGTTGTACTGGAGGTGATGTGCAAGGGAGGTGGAATAGAGATGAGCAGAAGCGTTTGCCACAGAGGTTACCAGGCATGGTGCTGAGACGTTAAAACAGAAGATAGGTCTACACGGAGGAAAAATATACTCAGAGATGTTCTTCAGGTTGGCTGCTTCAAGATAAAGGAAGGGTGAAGCTGAGGGAGGATGGGCTTGGGCATCTGCTTTGATGGACCTCGATGGACTTGGTGGGACCTGAAGCTGAGCCGGTAGTAGAGAGGTGTCTCTCGGTGACCCGATACGTGTGGTGAGAAGGAGATGGTGGAGCAGGGCTCGTGAAACTGGGTCTGGTCGGGCGAATGATTTCAAATCAGGACGTGGGAGTGAAATTCAAAGCCATTAAAACAGTTTTCCTGTGTTTTGCAAAGAAAGGTTTTGGGTGGGTTTTTTTTTATTATTGGTTTGGTTTTGGTTCGGTTTTTGGAAATATCCTGACATCTCAGTGGTTTAAAACCAAAATTTCACTTTCAGCTTCAAAACACCTGTATTTCAGTTAATTGAAGTTACCTTGCACTGAATAAAAGAAAATAAGAAAGCGAGAACTCATCCACAGGCAAAGATGAAACCCTTCATTTCTAGGCTGACTCAAAATGACTCATTTTCCTCCCCCCCCCCTTTTTTTTTTCTTAAATATTGTGAAAGTTTTCTGTTTTGACACCAATTTTTTCCCCAGCAATTTTGTTTAACCCTGAGACCTCCCCCCCATCCCCGATCCGCCGTTTTCTCACCGTCGGCTGTTGGGAGAAGTGGTGCATCTCTCACGAATGTGTTTTCCCCCACTCAAAGGCAGCGGGAGGAAAGAAAAGCACAGGTTTTTTGTTGTTGTTGCAAGGCAGATACACCCCTGCTGTTGAAATGAGACTTGTCGACTCTGTGTCTGGGGCTCTCCCAAAATCTACGCTATTACCTGAGACGGGCTGTGCAGAGGCAGCAGCACGGGTGAGCGTGTGTGACCTCTGCCTTTCTCTGCTTTACTTGGGACAAATATAAAGGCTTGAAAACTGTTTTTTGGTAGGAGAAAAGAGATTTTCCTCTGGGTTCTTCTGCCCTGGAGGTATTTAACAGATGGGCAGACATAGTGCTTAGAGACAGAGTTTAGTGATGGGTTTTGTCAGAGTCAGGTTGATGGTTGGACTCGATGATCTGAAAGGTCCCTTCCAACCTGGGCAATTCTATGATTCTGTAAAAAACTCTGTTTTTTCTCCCTGGGAAATTCTCTGGGTTAGAAAAGAAATGGAGAGAAAGGAAAACTTAGTTTGAGCTGGGACGTGATTATAAGTGGGTAGGACGCTCCAGCGCAGCCTTAGGGGTAGATGATACAGGAGTGGGCACAAACAAGCCTTTGGGCAGGATGCTTTTTACAAGGATTTTGAACCTTGGGGAGAGAAGGGGGGTGGAGATCTCCACATCCCTGGAGGTGCTCAAGGCCGGGTTGGATGGGGCTTTGACCTGGTGTAGTGGGAGGTGTCCTTGCCCAGGGCAGGGGGTTGGAACTGATGATCTTTAAGGTCTTTTCCAACTCTAACCATCCTGTGATCCAGCTTTTCTATAAAGGCCGATCATAGCAGCAGTTGCCCCATGCTTGTATGCTGAGGATGGGGACTTCATCCACGAATGAAGTTGCAGGAGGCTTCTTCAATCCCCATGGAGCATCTGTGCCCATCCTGACCCAAGCTCACCGCCTGCGGAGCCCCCCCTTCCCGGGACCCGGCCGTGGGGAGCCAGGGCCCAGCCTGGGGCCGTGGGGGGGCGGCGGTGGGTGAAGGTCTGCCGAGGGAGTGCTGAGGGGGTCAGCCCCTCCTGGGGGGTGGTAAAGCCGTGCCTCCAGCACAATTTGGGGGTTTGGCAGCTTCTATCCACATGGAGGAAATCCTGGTTTAAGTTTATTTGCCCGGAGCTTTTTGAGCTGCGGTTTGAGCATTATGAGCTGGACCTGACCCATGAGGCTTTGAAATCAGATTTTACAAGAAGAGGGCATCTTTTTGCTTTGGGGGGGGGGATGTCTCAGTGTCCCTAGCCCTAATGCCTGGGAAAGCAACAGCTCATGGCATCGAGCAGGTTGCCATGAAACTCGAAAGCTCATAGGCACCCACAGATACTCTGGATGTAAAAATGCCAGTGGAGGGGGAGAGGTGGGAGGTGAGTAGCTCTGCAAAACGCCGAGCATAAAGACCTCGGGGGAGCATTCAGCAGTTGAGTAAAGGCTGAAACCGCAACAATTCCGTAGTTTGTGCAGGGAAATTGGCAGTCGCGAGCGCGGCATGAATCACAAACGCGCACATGTTTTGCCGGAGGTGAAAATCACAGCGCTTTTTGGCTGTGAAATGTCAGCTTGTTAGTCTGGGAAACACTCATTTTTCATTTTTCCCTTATTCTTGTGAGCTGTGTTGAAGGCAGCGTGAGGGGAAGGTCGGGGCTGCTGCTCCCGCTCAGCTCTGCCCCGGGCTGGGCTGTCGCTGGTGCAGGAGGCTCTTGTGCTTCTTTCTCTCTCTTATTCCTTCTCCCTTTCTGCAGATCCCCCGGGGCAGACGGTGCGTTGGTAGCTACGTACATCCTCCAGAAGGTTGTTCCCGATCAAATGAATTTTAACACCAGGTCAGAGCCTGAGCACTGACCCTTGCGACAGCACGGCTAAAAGTGAAGGAAGCGGAAACAGATCCCCGCAAAGCGCCGTGCCAGCCTGCGGTGGGAAAGCTTCCCTTTAATTAAGTGCACTGGCACTAATTTTGGTTCGGGCATTAGTCATACGCTGAGTAACAGGAGCTGGTAGAGGCGCTTGTGAGGTTCGACGGCAAAGCTCGGCTCAGGCAGGTCCCGGCCCCACAGCTGCCCACGGGAGCAGCATCCGTCTGTCACCTCTCCCTCAGCCTGGGACCCTTCCTGCTTTGCAGGCAGTGCCAGCACCTCCACAGTGATGAACTGCACGTGAAGTGGCTGTATTTTGGCTAAGGTAAACCCTGCGCTGACCTGTAGCTATTCTTTTCAAGGGGAAAATTGGCCTTGCAGGATGGAGACATGGCTAGGAAGGAGTTTCCCTGAGTTAGGATGGGTTTGGACGGAGGTAGGAGGTTTGCCAGACGCTTGTGCAATAGAGACTCTCCCCAGGCTTTTGAGAAAAAACAGGAGTTGCCTTTGCCAGCAGTTGGGAGCTCAAGCCTCCGCCGAGCTCCTCTGGAGCATCCCTGGTCCCGTCGCTGCCAGGCGGGCGGCTGGAGGAGCCTGGCAGGCGGCAGACCGTGCCCGGGAGCCCGGACGTGGCTGGGGCTCTGGCGCTCTGCCCGCCGTGCTTGGCACAGCACGGGAGCATCTCCCTGCCAGCCTTGTGCCCGGCCCCGTGTCCCCTGCCTGTCCCCTGGCTTTCGCCCTCAAACTCTCTTCCCCGAGTGCCAACTTCTCTCCGAAGCCCGCAGCGTTGGTGTGTGTCCAGCTTTGTGGATGCAAGTCGTGTTTGCCCTCTGCTTCCAGGACCATTGAGTACTGCGGGGTGATGGTTTCGAGGTTTTCTCTGCAGACTAACGCGCTGGAAACACAGCTTGAATGGTGAGAGCAGGCGTCCTCCTCCTGCCCCGCGAGGGGTCTCTGCCTGGGGGACCATCTACCGTCACAAGCGCTGCAGCCTCGTGTTCACCGCAAAGGAGTTTGTGGCCAAGTCTCTGCAGTTTGCGGCCCTTGTCACTCCTGAATCTCTGAATTCGTACGAGTCAAAACGGGTTTGGGTGTGAGTTTGTCAGCTCCGCGGCAAGGAGCGTTACAAGGGCATGTAGTGACAGGATGAGGGGTAACAGCTTCAAACGGAAAGAGGGGAGATTTAGATGTGATCTGAGGAAGAAATCCTTGGCTGTGAGGGGGGTGAGCCCCTGTCCCAGGTTGCCCAGAGAAGCTGTGGCTGCCCCATCCCTGGAGGGGTTCAAGGCCAGGTTGGACGGGGCTTGGAGCAGCCTGGGCTGGTGGGAGGTGTCCCTGCCCAGGGCAGGGGGGGGCACTGGGAGGGCTTTAAGGTCCCTTCCCACCCAAACCATTCCATGCGTGTGTAGGACTGTGATGGGGCTGGAGGGCCAGCCACAGCCACTGCCTGGGACTGCACGGCACGAGGCGAAGGGCAAGGCAAATTCTGGGTAGGATCTTTGCCCCCCCCCCCCTCCGGCTCCTCTTGCAGGGAAGTGAGAACAAGGTATTTCCCAGGTGAGCGAGGTGGGACCGACCTGAGCCAGACCTTTACAGTTGCGTTATATGATTTCTCCCTGAGTGAAGTCGTCAGCTCTTATCAAGCTTGGAAAATTAAGCTATCTGCCTCCCTTGCCTTCCCCCAGCCAATTAGTCTTCTGGGCCACTGCAGGGAGGTTAATGAAACACTTTTGTCTTGAAGACACCGAGACCCAGCGGAGGAAGAGGGTTGTGACTGTTGGTGATTGATGTTGAGAGCAGAGCAGGCATCTCTGCGGAGGGCCCAGGAGCACACGAAAGGTGAAAGCTTTGGGAAGGCGCTTCCTGGGTATCTCTGCTCACATGGAGGTTGTGCTTCTGCCTACACCTCTCTGATGAAGACTCCTGCCCTTCGGGTCTGCCGGCAGCAGAGTTTGAGAGATGAAAATCAGTCGTGTTAGGGAAAATCACTCTTCAATGAAGAAAATAGCAGTCAGTTTGGTCAGTGCGAGGACTGAATTCTAGGGCTGCTGGGGTTAAAAGGTGCAGCGTTTTTTGCTTTAGCTGGAGTGTAAGAGATCCGCGCTTGGCACACGAGGTCTCGAGGGAGCAGGGAGGATGGGCAGAGGAGAAGACAGGCAAGAGCTCCATGGCAAGCTAATTCTCCGATCCTTCCCTTCAGCTGGGATATGCACAGGTNGCTCCAGAGCTGGAGGCAGTGCTCCAGGTGGGGTCTCACCAGAGTGGAGTAGAGGGGGAGAATCACCTCCCTCGCCCTGCTGGCCACGCTGCTCTCGATGCAGCACAGGATCTCAACATATGTATGCTCGTGGTGCTTTCCAACGTTATCTCTGCTTCATTTCTCCACCTGTACAAAAGGAAAATCAATTTTCCCATGATTGTTTAGAGATGGAAATGAAAACCTGGCAACATGCTGAACCATCAGGGTGAGCCGCTACAGAAGTAGATTCGCTTGAGCAGAGCAGGTTATGAAGCAACATTCCTTTGGATGCCTAGGGAAAAATATTGTGTAGAGTTGTCATTTTTCCTGGGGATCCCAGGTCAGCAAGGACGTGTGTCTACAGCCCTGCTCCGTCATGGATGGTGCGCGGATGCTCCCGGGCACAGCGTGAGGCTCCTTTTTCTGCCAGCTGGGCAGATCTGCTGTTTCTCCCTCTAGTTGTGCCCACCACCAGAAATGAAGCTGCGCTTGCGGGTGCCGTTGGCCAACCCGACAGGGCATCTCCGTGGTTGAACGTAAGCTCCCCTGGCTCTGAAAGCACAAAAGGACCTTTCACTGCTTTCCCGCAGGTTTTTTGATACTTTGATTATATCTTGGAAGACAGGAGGCGCAGGNCAAAAGGACCTTTCACTGCTTTCCTGCTGCTACTTTCCTGCAGTTTTTTTGATACTTTGATTATAACTTGGAAGACAGGAGGCGCAGAGATGCGGAGCCAACGTGTGCTTTTTAGCAGTGTGACAGATGGCCGCTGGCACACGATCAGACCCTTTCTGGTCGCCTTTCACCGGTGGCTAACATCTGGGAGCATCGCCTTACATCTGGCTTGCCTTGCACATCACCAGTGCTATCAGGTTTAAGATTTGGTTTTTCGGCCTTGGATGACGTATAGTTTAAAATCTCCCTTGGAGTAAACCAAATGAGCCAATTCATCATTAGGGGAGGGAGCAGGAGCAGGGGAGTTTGGGGAAGGGTTTGGTTTTGGGGTGCACCAGGCCCTTATTTGCTGAAAGGAGAGGAATTCCCAGGATGGGCTCCCTGGACTGATTTATTTTTATTTTCTCAGGCTGTAATCTCTCCCAGATGTGTATGTCTGCAGCAGAAGATAATACTTACCCGACCATTTCCCCTCTTACTCAAGACACTTTCAACATTGTTGAAATAATAGCCCGAGCTGAACCTCTGCCAGACGTTAAAATAACTCGTCTAAGACAATGGGAGGTTAAGCCGGAGAAATATTTGTGAAGATCAACTTGTAATGGAGAAGAAGGGGACCGAGGTATTTCAAAAGTAGATATTTCCCATCAAACTGCTGCTTCATTCCGAAACTCTGCAATTGCATTTCCTTTTGGGAGAAATCTTTCTGCCTTGCTCCCCTCTACCTCTTGGTTTCAGTTTTGTAGCTTCTGGTGTATATTTTGCTGATCCCCCTGCCTTTTGGTGAAGGAAGGGGAGTTAGGAGCTAAACCAAACCCTTCCACCTCCTTCCCTTCCGACCGCTGCTCGGAGAGCCTCTCCTGCTTGCGCGCTGCGCCGTGCCACAGCCAGCTTTCCTGCCCCCACAACGTGTGCCCGAGATTTCAAAAATGCACCCTGTTCTGCTTCAGGAGGAGTTCGAGACTTCACAAAACATCGTGAAAGCGCAAAAGGGAGAGAAAGCAAGCGGTGTGTGCCCAGGGATCTCTTGGGCAGCCCAGGCAGCCGAGCGGGAGAAGCCTCCAGCGCTCCCCAGGGCAGGAGAGACCTGAGCTGGGGTCTCTGCCGACGGCCGCTAACACGGACACTGCCTTTGGCTCGGCAACCCCTGATGCTGCAGGGAGCTGGGAGGGAGCAGCAGGAATGACTCGCTCTGTTCCTGCCTCTTCCTTTCCTCTCCTGCAAACATCTGCTGTTGGAGCCAGGGCTGGGGGCTGGAGGGACCTCCTTGTAGTCCGGACTTTGAAGTCTGTCAAATCCAGACAAGCCTTGGGCACGGGAGCTTGGGGGCCGTGTGTGTTCACACCAACGTGCGTGTGATCTCCATCAGCACCACAGGATGCCGATAATGTGTTAGGGAAAATCACGCTGTGCCGTGGGCTGTCCCTGCTCATCCCACCCAGAGGAGGTTTGTCACAACCACTGCTTTTCTCTGGTGGCTTTGTGCGTATTTACGTGTGTGCCTTCCAGCCCTATAAAGCAAAACAACAGAGGGGGAGGCTCTTGGAAAGCTGGTGCTGGAAACGAGTCCCTGGAGTGTGATAGTTTGCAGAATTTGCTATTAATTTGCTTTGACAATGGAGCAACAAAAAGAAGCTTATTTACTAGTGACAGCCAGGGCCAATGTTTTTGGGACTTGTCCCCACTCAGTGTCACACAAGTTTTACTAGTGTGTTTTTTAGTTGTTTTTAAATTATTCCCACAGAATCCTCTGTACAGCCGTCGCAGACCAATTCAAATGTGTTTTATGCTGATTCACTGTAATTCAGTAATTAAGTTTAATTGCTGTGAGGCAGACTTGAGCAGATTGAAGAGTGACTGTGCGGGGATTTGCACAGGTTTAAATGAAATCCATTTTAAAACACCCCTCTAGCTAAAGCTATTAAGCCCTGAATATAGATAAAACGTCAGTTCCATAGCGTTTGGCTTGAGTTAAGCAAGGGTTTGAGCTCAACCCAATAATATTTGCTGTGGGTGCTTCAGGAGGGGCCAGGACATGCATCCACAGAGCAGAGAAAGGAGGAGCTGGGGAGGATACATGGAGAACAGGGGATAAGGGACACATCGGGGGTGCGTGTGGCCTGGGGGGTGAGGGTTGTGCAAGGCTGGGGGGGAGTGGAGCACCCCGGAGCATTTCCCTAGAGACCAGGAGCTTTGGGTTGAGGGTAACTCTCTTGGTTGCTCAGGAAGGAGATGGTTGAGGAGCTCTATGAGATCTCTCAGTACAGGTCTTGGGAAGGTTAGAATTGGCTTCTTTTTTGTCTTCTTATTAAAAAAACCTAAACTGAACCAACCCAAGTGAGGCCACCAAATCCTGCAGAGCAGCTAGCGGTTGGGAGCTTTCCTCCCAGCCCTTCCCAGTGCCTCCTTCAAAAGGGTCTTCGGACTCTCCTTTCTCAGCTGTCAGGATATTGATTTGCTCCATGTTTGCAAAGCCTTTCCCTGTCCCCAGGAGGGCAGGAAGCAGACTCAGTTAATGGGATGAGATTTTCACACCGTCTCACGGCTTGGGCAGTTGGGATTTGCAGAGAGAAGGCTCGATGAGGATGGTGAAGCTGAAGGCTGGAATGCCCTCCAAGCCCTCTTCCCTGCTCCCGTGGCCACTCTGGTTTCATCATCCCCGATGCAGGTTGAGCAACTCAAACTCTTTGCTTTCCTGCTCCCATTGCTCTTCTCCCGAAGGCTCTTTTGCAGGTTCTTTTCTTTTTCTGCCACTGGGCCTACTTGTCCTTGTAGCCAGTGTATCCTTATTCGGGGTCATCCTCAACTTCCAGCAGCCCTTCCTCCTCCCCAGGCTCTGTCCCCAAAAGCCCCATCGGAGCCCCCCGTGCTGGGCCCGTACAAAGGAGCGGCAGCACGCCTGCAGATCTGCGTAATGAGCTTGAAAAGAAGCCTGTGCTACAATTTTTCCTGTCTAAACAATGTGTACGGCTAGGTCTTTCTTCTGAAAAGGTTTCGCTTCCCTGAAATTTTCTGTCCTCTCTGTGGGTGGGTGGTTGCATTCACTCTTCCACTAATAGGTACAACGTTCTCCGTGAGAAATGTGCTTTTTTTTTTTCTTTTTTCTTCCTGCTTTGGCTCTGTTCCCTTTAACTTGCAGCCACTGAGTCAAAACCAAATTATCTCTGCTCTCCGGAGCAGGGAGGCGAAGGTTGAAATCCCGTCGTACACCCCTCTGAATGCGGGTCCGTCACTGCAAGCTGTGTGCGCTTCGGCTTAAACCTCGTCTCGTGTGGCTTGTGGTGGTGCCCTTAAAAAGAAATGATTAGGTGACAAGGGAAATGGGAACAGTAGGGAACAAACGTGGCGCAGGAGGTGACACGGATGGCTGCCGTGGCCATTATTTACGTTACAAGCAGTGCTGGGACAGAAAGAGAAGCAGGAAGAGCTGCTGGAGGACTGATGTCCTGCAAACACAACACTACTGAGATGTCCTTGACCTTATCCAGCCAATGTACGGAGTTGTCGGGAAAGTCCAAACAGATATGAAGCTGCCGTCTTGGGTCCCTTTGGTGCAGAGAAGGTCAGGGACAACCTCCAAGCTCAAGGGCACCTTCCAAGAGGCAAAGGGTGAAGGAACGTGAGGTGTCAAGAGGGGACCGAAGGAGCATCTGTGTTTTGGGAGGGCTGTCCTTTGAATGCTTGGCTGTGACCATGCCTGTGATAACGTGGTGGTGTCAGTGGTGTGAGGTGCCAGGAAACCCTTGCCCCAGCATAAAATCCTTTTTTTTTCCATCGCTTAATGCAGAGAGCCTTTATTATTAAATTCTAGCTGTGATGTACAAGCCTCTCTAATTCAGGGTTTGAAGTGCATGGCTTGTGATCCTGAGCAGACTTCTGGCAGGACATTTTCATAAGGCACTCAGAAATTAGAGGGAGAAAAGACCCGTTAGGTCATATGCTCCGTTCCCCAGCCAGCAAACGCCAGGGCTGTCCTCTGGGGGTGTCCAGCCCAGTTATTTCAGGTCCCAACCAGTGGTGCCAGGGGAAATGACTCAGTCTGACAGACCCTGTTACAAGCTCTCCCAGGGCTCCAATTATGGTTTATGTTGTTTAAGATGATTCCTTTTTTCCTCCTTTCCCTCCTTTGGGGAGACTGCAAAGCTGAGTATAAGTTTCACGTGTGTGTACAAGCCAGAGGAAAGCACTGGTGGTCGCTTTTCTGTATCTGCAACCTGAAGTGCCCCCCCCCCAGGGAACACCTTCCTCTGAGATGCATTCCCGGGGGTTGGGGGGTGGGGGTGGTGGAGGACCACCGCTGAACCCTATCTGGTCCCTGAGAGCACTAATGAGATCAAACGGGCCTTAATGGCCCTGACCAGCCTCACCTGGGACCCACACCCTCATCCCAGGAGACCCATTTAAGCCCAGCCCTGTATCCTCAGTCCTCCCCTGAGCTGTGGGGCAGGGTGGTTGCCTCTGGCTTTGCCTTGGATGGACCATGGACCTATGCTGGATATAGCTTGTCTCCTGGTAGGACCCCTTGTGCGTTTGTCTCCTCTCCCATCTTTGTCTCTGTCTCTTGGGTGGGCTTTGCACCCACACCGTAGCCTTTTTTTGCGGATCAGCTTCTGCCCACGTCTCCCTTTGCCCTTGACTGTGTTCCATGGGGGGCCCTTGGACCTGGCCCATGGCTGGCCTCGCCTGGGGCTGCCGGCGGACCCCGTCACCAGGGGTGGCTCTGCCTGTTGGGTCGGCCACCCTCGGGACTGTGCCTCGGGGACTGTGCATCCCTCGGGGAGTGGCTGGCCCTTGGTGCTCCCTCTCCCCTTCCCTCTCCCCTGCCCAGGCCAGTGGGTGCTTGCACACCAGGCATGTTCCCAACTGGCCTCGCAGGGGAACCGAAATCCCTCTCTGCAAGGCTCCCTGGCTGCCTACCCTGCTTCTCGAGGGATGGATTTACCTTTGGAGTTGGCCTCCGGGTCCCCGCTCTGACCGGGGCATTGTCTGTATGTCCTGTTTCTCCTCTTGTTCCTTGGGAATTGAATGTGGGGGCAAAAGACTGATGAGGGCAGGAAAACCTCATATTGAAGGTACTGAGGGTGGCAGAGCCCTGGGACAGGCTGCCCAGGGAGGGTGTGGAGTCCCCTTCTCTGGGGACTGTCCATTCCCGTCTGGATGCAGCCCTGAGGGATGTGCTCTGGGCAATCCTGCTTTGGCAGGGGGTTGGGCTGGATGAGCTCTAGAGGGCCCTTCCCACTCTGAAATCCCGTGATTCAGTGAAAATACAGAGCTTATGCAGGTACATTGACAGAGTCCCCGACACCAAACAGGGCAGGGGCATATGCAGGCTCCTCCACCTTCGTTTCTCCTTTATCCTAGAAGTGTGATGCTTCTTGCGTGCTTAATATTTGAGCTGGAATTTGTTTATAACTTCTCAGAGTGGTGGGGTAAAGTCTTTAATCCCCCTTTCCGTGTGTTTTTCTAAGTGACTTCATTCTGGAAAAGGGATGCATAATTTTGGGGGGATTTACTGTTTAACTTTTTTACAAAGGAAACAAACAAGGAAGTCATTGTGGTTTTTTTTTAAATAAGCATCTCTTAAAGTTGCCCCAGTGTGCTCAGACCAAGGCGGTGGGGGTAATGATGGTCCAGGACACACTGCTGATAATCGGAGAATGCGTCTTCTCTTGCCGAGATTGGCAAGGCTCCGCTGGTTTCCTCCTCTAGCCGGAGCTTAGGATTGCTGGGACATCTGCCCTAAGACAGCAGGCTGTTTCTCTTGGGGTGGTTTCGGGGTTCTTGGAGGCAGAGATGTCCTGACGCAACCCCGAGCACTGCAAAGGGTTCATGGGATGTGATCCAGCGGCTCCGCGCTCTATCTCTAATAGCTCTTTACAGGTGTCCCCCTTCCCACTGCCTGCTGTGCTCCCCATCCTTGGAGCATTTCTCCCAAAACATTCTCGACACCCTGATGACCGTGGGTTAACTTAATTTCAGCCTGGGGTTAACTTC
Source organism: Rhinoptilus africanus (assembly GCA_013400135.1). Lineage (NCBI taxonomy): Eukaryota > Metazoa > Chordata > Aves > Charadriiformes > Glareolidae > Rhinoptilus > Rhinoptilus africanus. The sequence goes on along the minus strand of VXBO01008600.1, from coordinate 70,258 downwards.
AGCCTGGGATGCCGTGTTCTTGGCTCTGGCTGCGCTGGCCGGTGCTTGTCCTTGCTGAGGTTGGCCTGTGCACAAGTCTCCCTGGCACTGGGCTGCCTGGGAAGATTCCTGCCCTGCTTTGGGAGCCCGGAGGCAAGCTGAATCTGGCAGCAGCCGTTGAATTCCAGGAATCTCCTTTCCGGCCTAGAAAGAGCCATTCTGCAGACTTTTGCTTTGCGGTTGACTAGCAAAGACGTTGGGTTGGCACCTGAATGTTCACCATGGGCAGCCTTGCCTGGCTCCTCTGCAGATGGGCAAGGAAGAACCCAAGCGTAGATCCCAGTGCAAACAGAGCAGGACTGGGAGCGCAGCTTGGTGCTGGAAAGGGATGACTGTGAAGCAAGGCAGCGGGGTGAGTGCTTGTGGGAATAAGGTGCCTGAGCCCTAGGGAAGGTGAAAGCTCATGAGGAAACATGATTTTTTGTAAAGGAATGAGTATCACTGTATCAGACATACGGTCTGTCCCATCCCTGACTCTGGCTGCTGCAGCAGCTGCGCTCACCGCATCCTCAGCATCCACCTGCCTGGGATTAATCAGCTCCCAGAAGGGCTGTGACCCGCCCCTCCGGTAGCTGGTGACTCAGACCCTGTGGCTGAGAATTGCTTCCGCAGGTAATCCGTGTCCTTGAGAAGCAGCGCATCTTCTCCCAGAGGTTAAGGCAAAGAGAGAAAATAAAACCTGCTTTGAAATGGAAAGTAAATCCGTGACGTTCGTGTAACACCCAGAACCCCAGCGATGTCAGGATGGAGAGCTGACCCTCAGTTAATCCTGGAGAGACGTTGCAAGGCAAAGCTTTGGTGTTGAGGCTGGTTGAGCACTAAATCCAGCCTCGTAAACATCCTTGCTGTGCATCAGCTCCTGCCCAGGATGGGCGTACGGTGCTGTGAGCCACGGCTACTGCAGCAAAGATGCTCTTCAAAGCGCCTGTGGTCGATTGACCCCATCTGATGCTCCCCTGGCTCCTGCAGCGTGGGTTTCTGAGGCCCCGCTGGTTTATCCCAAGAAACTAGCCAGATGTGGCTAAAATCAATACATGGAAAGCTGCTTCTGGAGAACAGGGAAGGGGAAGAAAAAGCAGCGCATGTGGAGGAGCTGCAGTCTGGGGCTGGTAAAGCGGGAGAAGGGCATCTGCTTTCCAGCTTCCCCAGCTCTGCGTGAGGGCTGGTGTCGGAGAGGCACATCATTTATTTCAACATTTCTCTTTTGGCTTATGGGGGAAGTCGGGGGGAGGAGAGTGGTGTTTGCAGTGGCTGATCTGCCCAGGGTATGACTGCACAGCTGACGGCCAAGCTTCAAGTTTCAAACCTCCCCGGGCTTTGAAATGACCTGGTGTCATTTGGGTGTCCTTGCACACCTCCGGTAGAGGTTTGGCATCATCCTCTGCCCATGTCGTGAAGGGGCTGTGGGGTGGCTGTGGCTCCCAGTGTGTGTGCAAGCATGTAGAGAGGTGTTCCTAGGGATGGGAACACGGTTAAATCCTCCCTGGGGAGTTCAGGCTCTGACTGCTGCCGTGGGAGATGCTGCAGAGGTGTCGTGGATCGGCTGGTCCCTGCCTTGGCTGGTGGGTGCCGTGTGTGCTGGCGCTCCACGCTGTGGACACCCGCTCCCCGGGCTGTGATGGGTTCTGCTTCCTACCTGTCCCCTCCCCTGGGATTTACTAATTTAATTTTAAATTCTGTTTTTCTTTTATGACAAATTCCTCCCTTGCGGGATTGGCGAGGGGTCCAGAGGCAAACGCCAGCCCTGGCTGTTTAAAGCTGCTGGTGTAGCCCTGCCCCTGTGATGGATTTCCAGCTGCCCCCAGTCCTCAGGACACCGGAGAGGAGCCTCTGCTACTTTCTTTAGGAAAGCACTAAGCACACACTTAACTTTAACCCTGGATGCACCTATTCTCATGGACCATGGTTTTAACTTTCATTGAATGCTCAAGTCGTGTGTTAAGGCCATGCCTGCCCAGGAAAACTTCCACGTAAGCCTATTATTTCTAGTACGAAGTTCTTGCCCGCAGCTTGTATAGGAAGGCCCTTCATCTGAGGGAATCCATGGATTCGCTCTTGTCTGCCCATGATCACCGGCACAGCTGGTGGGGGATGAGGGCTGCAGCCCCTGGAGATGGAGCGTGCAGGTCTTGGCACATCCATTGGTGTTGGCAGCTGGGAAATCACCTCCCAAACCTGCTTGG
>VXBO01008600.1:37944-68014 GCA_013400135.1 Rhinoptilus africanus | reverse complement strand
TTCCATCCCCTCTCTGGAGGTGGAACAAACATTCCTGTTATTTTTTCCCCCTCCATCAGCTGCGCTTGGTCTCAGATTAATTCCCCACGCTGTGCATCCACACCAATTCCAACACCGACAAACTCTGGACCATTTCAGGGTTTCTGACTGTTCGGGGCTCCGAGGGGCTCAGCCCCGCACCCTCTCTGGCTCGGTACCGTTTCTGCAATGTTCCTGCTGCCAAAGGCTGTTGCGCATTCACGTTGCTGAGCTGAGAGCTGCCTGGGAACATGTCGATGCTGTGACCATGTGGGGAGCTGGGGGAATATCAGGTGAAATCCCAAGTGACCACAAATGGCCGTGTCTCCTGCAGGACCCCATTCCCTCCCCTTCTTCCCAGGACGGGGCTCTTTCCCTTGCAAAATCTTCTGAGGAGAAGGCGGCAGGACTGCTGCATTAGCGTCTGGACTGGATCAAAGCAGCTTTCTGCTCAATTGACTTGTTATTTTCCAGAGCAGCGGATCTCTACGGTGTGTATATCTCCTGTCAGGCTGCAGCATGCCCGAGGCTGTTCGTCTGCCCTCAAATAAATCTCGCACCTCATCGACAGTGGGAATTAGAGTGAGTGCAGAGGCTGGATGCCTCCCAAGTGATGGCAGATGCTCGTGCAGATGGTACTGGCAGGATTCCCATTGACAAATCATGAAGTGGGATTGTCCAGGTCCTCCCAGTAAAGGGGCTGTGGGTCCGGAGTCATCCGTATCCCTCCTGCAAGGCTGGACCCATGGGGTGCTGCCCTGCGTCCCACCCTCCTCCCCATCCCTTGCAGGTGACAGGGATATTGCCACGCTGCCCAGCAGCATAAAGGGATGACAAGAAAGGAGGGACATGGTTGTAGATGTCTCAGAGGTAGAAACGGCGTGTCTGGGTAGAGCCACATGTCTGCAATTGGGTTTTTTTGGTTTTTTTTTTGCTAATGGAGGGGAACAAGAAACCTTGTGGTTTTAAACACATTTTTGTTCAGGTATTTCTGTAGTTCATTTAGTTAAAGAGTTTATTTACAGTTCTCTAGTTAAAGAATGAACTTGGAAAGGGAATGTCTCTGTTCACCGAGGGAGTTAAAAGCTCCACGTGAGACCGGAGCGATGGTGCCAAATAGCCCAGACCAGGGGCTCTCACTCGGTTCAAACCGTTTTGTGTGTTCACAGCAGAGCTCTGAAAGTGGGCCTTTTGCCTGCTGGGAAAGGGGTATTGCAGGATGCACAGCTCCCTGTGGAGCTCCTGACCCTGTCACAGCGATGAGCCCTGCTTTGGGCAGAGGGCAGTGTCCCTGTGGTCTGCTCAGGACACCCGTCTCAGTGAGGGACACGGTAATTTCATCCCCCTCCTTGGTCCAACTCTTTATTGGAAATTGGTCAAACTTCAACAAGGAAGCTTGGGAAAGGACTGAGCAGGATTTTCTGTATCCAGGTGATCCAGGACTTGGTTTTTAGGACATTTGTGTCCCAGGCTCTGCTTTACAGTCCTGAGGTCCCTGCTGTATGGTCATAAGGGTGCCGCTGCTGATGGGGTAGGAACGGCTTTTCATGTCTTTGGGACACTGGCCTCAAAACACACATTCTGTTTCAAAAATATCAGCTGGTTGCTTCTGAGGTTGTCTGAATGTTTGTTTTGGTCCAAGTTTACTGAATTTGTGAATTATTTTAGTTTCCCCAAGTGGCATTCTCTTTTTCCTGGCGGTTTTGTCTGTTGCCTAATAGGAAGAATGAAGAGAGCAGAGCCCTGTAGTGAAGGTATCTCAGCTACCGAGCATCTCTTTCTTCTCTCCCAAAGCAGATGAAGTGAACTTGCTGGACAAGATTACTTCCCGTGCGCAGGACCTCAGCAATATTTCCTTTGGCTATGACGAAGCCAACTGCAGCGTCCTGGAGATCGGGCAGTACGCCACCCTCACCGTACCCACGAGGGAGGCGTTTGGGGACAGGTAGGCGGCCTTCAGGGGGATGGGATTAGGGTGGTGGTGCTCAGAATCACCTCACGTGTGCTTGTTGGTTTGAGGGGTTACTTTAAGACCCCTTTCCATAATGAGATGAAGATAAAACATCCACTCTGTGCTCTTATGAGCTCAGTGCTTCTTCTCTTTCTCCCATCGTTCTTGGTCGCATACAAGGAAGACACATTGGCACAGCACTCGACTGACCATTTCCAGGAATGTATTTTCTTGGGTGTTCCCATCAGGAAAACCTCTCTGCTCCAGCACATAACTGGAGAGAGCAGGAGAGACAGCACAGCTGTATCCCTCAGCGTTGCTTGATGCCCAGGCACTGGTTGGTGGAGGCACAGACCAGGTTGGACCTTTGTTGTGCCTGGTACGGGGCTGCAGCTTGCTGTGGACAAGGGTGCTGGACGTGGTGAGAGAAGGCGGCATTGAAGAGCCCCTTGTAACAGGTTTAACATCCAGCCTCCGCAGTGGGCATGGCAGGAGCCCCATGGAAAATCACGCAGGGCCACATCAGCACATGCTGCGATTGCACCTGAGGAATGCTTTAAGGTTGTATGGGCAATGCTAATCTTAGCCTGGCTGCTTCTTTTGAGCACCTGACCTTATAACCTGAATGACTGTTTGCTCTTGGCTTTTTATTTTTTTTATTCTCACTGGGATCATTTGTGCTGCGACTTGGTTTCGGTTTTTTTTGTCCTAAGAGGGCAGTTCATGGTCCTACAGCAGCAGAATGCCATGGGTCACTTCTGTCTGCTAGGTTTGCAGATGAGCTGAGTGTGCTGATGAAGCTCAGGTACTCGCTGAAGGAGGACACCAGTCTAGTGACCATCCTTAGCCATCGGAGCCAAGTGATCTTCCAGATCAGGATTAACCCGTATGCCTTGGTCTTTGTCACCACGAGGAGAAGACACTATGAGTAAGTTCCAGCTCAGGTGATTTTTTTTCAGCCTTTTCATGCTTCTTTTTCTACTCCCAAGGACAGAGTTAAGGTTTCCCACCATGGGCTGTGAGCAGTGCTGCTCTGACCCAACCTCAGTGGAATCAAGGTCGTGTCCCCCCAGCTGGGTGATGGTCCCGCAGACTCACTGGTGTGACTGCACTGGTAGTCACTGCCTAACTCCATGATGCGGTTCTGGAAAACAAAAGGAAAGAACAAAAAAGTCCAACTACCTGGGGATGAGTCCAGTGGGGAGAGACACAGATACCAGTAATGTCCCAGACACCTCAACTGGTTGTAGACATGCCCAAATCCATTGGATAGAAATAGCATTCCCATGCTGGAAGAGAAGTGATGGTGCTTACTTGTGACAATAAGGTAGACTTAATTTCTCTAGTACTGTCCTTTGCGTCTGCACTAAGGATGGATACATGAGGGATCCTGGGAGCTGGTAAGGGTGAATCCTAGACCTGCATAAGGTGTAGGACCTATGTTTCATGTTGTGCCTCTTCCCTTCCCGCTCCGGGGCACGCAGGTTCCCAGTTTCCTTTCTTGGCGATGGACGCTGGCACCAAGTTGCTCTCAGCATCTCCCTGGAGAGGCTGGAGTTGCACGTGGACTGTCGGCTGGTGGACAGAGTGAGCTGGTCCAATTATTTTGGGATGGGAGTGAACACTGAGGGGCTGATCATCATCGGAGGCCTGATTGAATCCTTCGAGATCCCCTTTAAGGTGAGAGCTGGGCAAGACCAGCAGGGCTGTATTTGAGGACAAGGTGGGCTCTAGCTGCATGAAGTGAGGTTGCGACTCCCTCTGAAGGAATCCGTTGACTTCTCTTCCTAAAACACACTATTTATTTTCACGGATGGGGAGGGTGAGCTTTGCAAAGGCTTTGAATCGTGCAAAGTGCTTGCTTTTGGGTCAGGGCAACACAAGTGCCGGCAGTCAGGTCAGCAGTAGAGACCTCTAGGTTACGGACTGACTCTTGTTGGCCACGGGCTGTACCGTGCACAGAAGTCATCTGTGCAGTCAGCCTGCAAAGCATTTGGTTGGGGAGCTTGTCTCATGCACGTGTTGAAGGTAAAGTCCCTGCTCCGAGGACTTTACAAGCAAAGGATTCCCAGCAGGTCAAAGTAGATGGCCTTGTTAAAATGCCTGATAAATTCCAAGCCTATCAGGCTTTGTGTTAAGATATATCTGATGGTCAACCTCAAACAGAAACTGAGGGCATCAAACAGATCTAGATCTCTTACAGAAAAAGTCCGAGTGGCATTTCTGAGACCAGCCCCTGGGTTTGTGTCGTCAATCTGAAGCTCTTCTCTGTTTCTGTGGGGTGTCTCTCTCCTTGTCCCTGCTTTATGGTGGGCTGCCCAGCTGCACCCCCAGCCTGGGGAGGAAGATTTCACTTAGTGAAGAGGTCAACTGGCAGCTCAGACACTGCGTTTGCTGCTGCTGGGAGGTAGCAGAGGACCACTGGGTGGCTGGAACTGGCTCAGATATTCCCTCTGGACAGTTGTGTCATGCAGAAAAGCTGCTTGAGCATCATTACTAGCTAATTATTTCAGTCACCCTGAACTTAATGAAGGAAATGAGAAGGCAGCCTAGTAAGGCAGGGAAGGGAAAGGCAGTAAGGGAAGCCCTTTTTGAATCAGTTTTGATTCTGATGAGCCCAGAGCCCTGGAGATTGACGTTTTGCTTTTTTTGGACAAACAGGCATCTCTGTAGATCTGCTTCCCTCCCTCCTCTCTCTGGTGGTGTGTGTTGGGAGTCCAATATTGTGCTCTGTTCTTTCCTTCTTTGTAAATCCCTTCCTGTACAGAATATTTTTCCCTTGGGTCTCTCTCCTCGTGCACCCTTGTTTTCAGCAGAGCCCTTGCAGCCGAGTGGTCCATGCCGGGAGCTGTAGGGGCTGGGAGTGTGAGGAGGTGACGGAGTCACAAGCCTTTGCGACGTGCAGGCACACAGTTGTCAGCCCCTCGAGGGGTCCCGTTTTGTACTGGCCCTGCACCGGGGACCGCTTGGGCTGGGCCAGGGGAGGATGTTCTCCTGGAGGTGAATAGCAAGGGCCTGATCCTGCAGTGTGCTTAGCACCTCCTGAACCCTCACTGTTGTTTAAAACTAGAATAGCTTGCACATTGCTGGCTCTTAGGCTCTTATTCTCAGGATCTTTGCATCCAGGTCTTGAAGATGGGGAGTGAATGTTGATTGCCTAAACTGTCCTGTAAAGAAGTCTCTGGCTATGAAAGGCTGGAGACACCATCACCCTCACCCTCCCAGATCTTTCCCTCTCCTCTGGAGGAAGTGTGTGGGTAAATTATGGTTTCTGTGTCTCTTCCTCCCCAGGGTGCTCTACAGCAACTGACCTTTGTGATGGGAGACCCGGGGGCCGCCAGCGAGCACTGCCGCAGCTACAGCTCAACATGCCCCCGCTCCTTCAACCTCAACCGCTTCGGTTCCCCGTGGCACCTCTCCCCAGCCTGGCTAGAGGTGTGGCTGAAGGCGGCTGGAAAATCTGGGGGTTGCTGGCCCGAGGTCCTCTCTGCTGTTAACACGACTCAAATGAAAGGACCAACCCAGGGCGTTGATGCGTCCTTGGAAGTTCTTGAGTCTCCAGATTGAGTTGAGATGCGAGGAGGTGGTGGTGGCCAGCACAGGGGGTGGTGGCCCTTTCGCCATCCAAACCCTCCCTTCAAATCGTAGATGGGTCTGGTGCAGAGGGAGAATGAGTTGAAGGGAAAGTTTTTGAGCCAAAGAAAGCCTGGGTGTGTGCATATATGTGCTCATGTGTTTAACACAGGAAGGTTTTGAGTAGCTGGTGAGTAATGCTGCAGCTGGAGCTTTGCTTTTGGGAGGGGGTGAATTGTACATCACTCTGAAACTCTTGATTGCTCCCAGGGTTGCATCGCACCCTTTGGTGCAACCTCCTTTCAGAGGCTGTCTCCTGTTTTGTCAGCATTGCTGGGAAATGGAAGTTTTGTGGATTTTACTTTTACAACAGTGTTTAAGAAATATATCTGTGCCAAAAGGCCCAGATCACATAGTAAATCCTCAAAGACATGAAGAAGCCAGGCTTTCCTTGGGAGCTGGAGCTGGCCTAGGGAGACACCTCATCTCTCTAGGCCAGGTATCTAGGAGGACTTTGTAGCAGCCTGGAGAAGGCTTGCCGAAGAGGCAAGTGCCTAATGTCAGCGGTTGGCATGAACCTCCCATGTGTAACACCCTTTTCTGATGGTTTAGTGAGGAGCTGGGAGAGGGCAGTGCCAGGAACTGGGAGTGGGATGGGGCATCTGCCCTGTCTGGGTCCTGTCCAAGGTGTCATTCCTGCGGGATCCCAGTGCCAGCACACCCCGGGAGCGGTGACACGGTGACACCCATCTGGTCCTGCTGCCTCTCCCTGTGCCCGGAGCAGCCCTGCAGTAATTGCCCCATTCCCCAGGGTGGGCTGCATCGGTTTCTCTATTTATTATTTTAAGGGGAGGATTTTTGGAATCATAAGGGATTAAGTAGGAGCTGGCTTTGCCAGGGAGGGGATGCAGAGAAGGCCAAGTACGCGATGCAGAGCAGGTCGTGCTGGTTGTCTGCTGGCTCTAAGGGAGATCCGTGTGTCTGCTTTCCCAGCAAGTCTAAGCCATGGTCATCCCCAACATGGTACCTGGCATTTCTCCAGTTGACAGCCCTTAAGTAATGGCTGTAGCTCCAAGATAATTTGGACTCGCTCCCTAGAGCTAAGAAGTAAGGACGAACCTCTGATTTAAAAGCTACAAGATGTGTCCTCTAAGCCTACAAGGTGATGGGCACCTCTTAACCTGCTCTTAATATCTGCATTATCCTGCGCTCTCTAGGCCTGGAGCACTCCCCTGAATGGCTCCAGTGGCTTACCCAGCAGGGAGAAGGATTTATTTTAAGCATCAATAAGTTGACTGCAAGTGGTAACCCAAGGGATCATTCTGCCCCAGGACACACCAGTTCCCATCCCTTGCTGGCCCTCCTCAGGACTGATTAGCTTCAGAAACAAAAGAAACTGCAAAAACAACCCAAAGACTTGAGAGGTTTAATCAAAAGCCGTTCCCTCATGCTGCTGTGAATGACTGGTTCCTAGCGTGGGTGCTTCCCGTGCCATGGGAGGCAGCGAGCTCTTCAATCCTGGAGCCAACAATAAGCGCACGCTGTGGTCCGTGCAGGTCCGTGGGCAGTGATACTTCTTCTCTCTCCACCTCTCTCTAGGTGCCAAAAGAAACCAACGAAATCCAGGACTCGTCTGCTCAGGTATGACTCCCCTGCCGTGCTGCGGGAGGTATGTCCAGGAACACCCCTCCCCAGGTCCCTCTGGTGCGTCCCACCACCAGAATGTCTCCCGGGGAAACAAGTTGCTCTAAGGAGCAATCAGGTAAAAGGCCAAAATACCCAGGCAAGGCTGCTAGTTATTATTTTCTTTGTTGTAATGTCTCTCTGTAATGGTTTGAATGTAACTTGACGTGTCCCGGAGCTGGTGGAGGCCAAGGAGAGTTTAGGTGACCTTCTCGTGTGTTCGGATTGAGTCCAAGAGGGGTGGTTTGATGAAGGCGGTGATGAGATGGATCGGGCCACTGTGTGCCCAGGGGTGTTCGCGGATGTGCCGGCGAGCCTGGCTGCAGCCGGGTTTGCTTGGAGGGCAGGAAAGGGTGAGGTCAGGAGGGCGGCGGGTCTCTGCGTGGTACAGGAAGGAGCAGGAGGCTGGGTGACTGCTGCTTCTGCCCACGTGATGTCTGCCGGGGGAGGACTTGCTGCTCACCATCATTGAGGAGGTGGGAATCACACAGTGGTTTGGGTTGGAAGGGACCTTAAAGATGGTCTAGTTCCACCCCCTGCCCTGGGCAGGGACACCTCGCACCAGCCCAGGTTGCTCCAAGCCCCATCCAACCTGGCCTTGAAGGTCTGGAAGAGCTGAAGCTCTGCGGTGGGAGGGGGTTGTGATGCTGGGGGCTGCAGAGCATCACGCTTCCTTGGCGTGGCTCCCTGGAGAAGCCTGGCGGCGGGAGAGGGGTCCAGCTCCTGAGTCCGGCTGGGGGCCCTCTCCTCCTGGCTGGAGCTGCTCTCACCCAGCTGGAGCTTGGAGCTTCTCTCTGGCTCCTCGGTGTGTATCAGAGAGATGAGGGACTGCTCCGAGTGAGGCGAGCTGCAAGTCCTTTATGTTTCTGCTTTATTTGGGATTTCTAGCCAAGGTTTGTTGTTTGAGTTCATGCAAACAGACATCCTGAGGGCGAAACCTGCCAGCAAATGTAAATTCAGATAGTTTTTTGGTGTGCGGCTGAGCAGTACAGACTCCTTTCTGTATTTCCCTCACCCTCCCGGGCGTTGCTGTTAACTGTTTGGGGATAGTGTCTGCTCTCCTGCCTGGCTTAAACCATCTGGCTATCCCTTGGTGCAAACCAAGCTTCGTGTATGGCCAAGTGGCCTTTTGCAGCTGGGTTTGTCCCATTTGCCCTGGGGTTTCATCGGGACATCGGTGGCAGCAGGTGGCTCTCACACCGCTGGTGTGCCCGTGAGGGTGATCACGGGTTGGCTTTGTGATGATGATGATAACGAGCTGAGATGGCAAAATCACTCCTCCCGAGCACGTGTGAAAGCTGGTCTCTACCTCTTTGCAATTAGTCCTCAAGTCCTGATGGGATCCTCTTTGGGACGTGCTCTCCCACCCGATGCCCGTTGGCCGGCTGGCTTCGCTGGCAGCGGTTCTCCCAGCTGCTGGTGTGAACTGGTGAGACGTTGCCGTAATAAGGAAAGCGGGGAAATTCATAGGTCTGCAGGGGAAGACTAACAATATTCTGGCTTTGGGAGAAGTTTATTTTTTCGAGCGCTTAATCAGGACCAGAGATGCCTCCGGGATCTTTGACGTTTGGATTTATTAAAAGAAAAAATGCGCTACTAACGCGTTACAGTTTGAAAATAATGAGGAGCAGATCAGCTCCGCTGCAGGGACGATCCAAGGCTATACTTTGTAGTTACACTTTCCGTGCCTTTGTTCATTGAGATGTAAATTAGTGAATTGGTGAATTCCTTAATTGCCAATTAGAGCTAAATAATTAATGGAGGGCTAGGGTGATGGTGGAGGAAGATGTAAGTGGACGAAGGCAATAGATTAGTTGGTTGTTACTGGCAGCCTAAATTATACCTGAACTGCAGTGAACTTTTTACGGTTTTTAGTTTGTTTGAGGGGTAGATTGTAATTTCTGAGTGATCTTTGAGACACGGGTGGTATCGAGCCACTTCTCCTTCCTTTTGTCTTCTCTTTGTCTGCCTTTACTGACCACGAGCAAGAGTGTGGAGTTGATCACTAAACTGAGTGGCTTTTTCCAAAAAAATTTAACCTGGGATCCTAAAGCCATTCAAGCGAAAGTCAAAGAAAGCTTAAATCCCACTGATCTCCAAAGAGACCAAATTTCACAGGTTTCATTGTCCGGACAGTTCAAGCTGCTACTTCGATTTCTTCTTGGTGTAAAAACGCTCGATGTGTTCATGACGTGTCTGTTCTTTCATACTCGGGTTAGTTATTGAACAAAATCGGTGTTGCAGTGACTTTTTCAGTCTCATTCAACCCTAAAGCTGCTGCTAGCTCCCTAAATGGTAACAGCTCAGGAGCAGTCCAACGCTGTGCGTACAAATACAGCCTTCTAGCAGCCGGGATGGCTTGGCCGTGCTCTTTGGGCTTCATAGCTAAAACCAACCCCAAGGTCTCTTACAAGCGTCTAAGCACTTCTACAAGGATTTAAAGTTTTCAGCCTGGACTCTGCTGTTCGAGCTTGGCCAGAGTCTTTGCAGCGTGGCATCTTTCCAGTTAGCAGGTGGCCCCATTCCACGGTGATGGGCTGGGAGGGATCCCCGAGCAGACTTCGGGCCGTCCTCCAGCCGGAAAGGGAAATTGTGGGGTGAGGCTGGTGTCACCGTTCTGGCTTTGTGGCATATGTCACTCAGCTGCTTGTAAGTAATTCTTCACGAACGCTGCCAGGCAGCAGGAGGCCAAAGGAAGCAAAGAGTGTGTTGGGCAAGTTCCTGACTCCGCTCCAAATTCTGTACGTGCTGGAGCAGGGGAAGATGCTCCTGTGTGGTACCATCCCTGAGCGTGTTTTTCTGCTGGGTCGGGCAATACCTCATGGCAGCAGAGAAGACGGAGCAAAATGAGCTTGGACATAATTATGACCTGGATCGCAAAAAAAAAGGATTTTTTTTATGAGGTTTTGTTGTTTGTTACTGAGTCCGAGTTTCAATTAAAAATTCTTTTTTTTTGTTGAGGTTTTTAAATATCCACTATACAGAGTAAAAGGTCTTAACTTTATAGGATTATGTTGCTAGTTTTGGATCATACCAAGAACCATCCCGGTTGAATACAGCAAATCACAATGTGGTGCTCTTGAGGATTAGTTAATTTACATGGAGAGAAGAGGGAGAAACAATGTTTTGTGTGTGTCAAAGGAAATGCTGGCTCTACTCAAACTAGGAGGAAGGTCCATCTTAAAGATAACTCCTGACAGCAGTTAATGGAGATTTTTTGTTAGCATCTTTGCCTATATGTCAAAGTACTACCGGAGCATCCTTCCTTTAAAATCGGAGCAGTCTGAAGCCCGTGTAACTCGGGAGATGTTCATACTTGAAGTGTCAGTCTTTAAAATACCTGTCACAAATGGGTTGCGCTTGGTCCATCCTGTCTAATGGAGACAAATCCCCATGGTGGCACTGTCACTCCTTCACCCCACTGGTTTCCTTGGCCTTCGGGGCTGTCAGGTCCTTGGATAGCCCTTACTAATCCCAGTTATCCCTGCGGGTTTGTAGCAAAGGCCGGTGGGGGAAGTGTGTCTGACAGCTTGAGCCCAGCAATGTCTCCGTGGCTCTTGGGTGTTATCTTGAGATGGGTGTTCTCGTTTCCGACAGCTCTGATACCTCAGCCATCTGAAGATCTCTGAAACTGGATTTTTCAGGTAGGATAAGGTGTCTATGGATGACTTATTGCACCACAAATCCGCTGTGCGATAAAGGGAGTGAAAAGGGTGTGTTGATCTGAACTGCTGTGGGTTTTAACCACCCCATATCAAAGAAATAAAGTGCTGTTCCATCTAACCAAGCCATGAGGCATCCTCTAGCGAGAATTATAGCTACTCTTCAACCATTTATGATCTGACCTTCCGCCTGGGTTCAGTTTTTGTGCCCTTGCTGGCTTTTATGGCTTGCCAGCAGTATTGCAGCAAGGGCTTGGCTTGATCGGCTCAGGAATCTTCATGGGACTTTGTGCTTCCCAGCAGTGTCTCCTGTCCTGCTGCAGGTCCGTGGCCGTGTGCCTGGGGCAGCCACTTCTCCTGCGTGCAACCACCAGCAAGGCTGCTCTCTGCCCGAGGGTCACCTAAAAATGGGTTTTGCTTTTGCTTTGCAAAGGGCTGTTGGAGGAGAGGCACTCGTGCTCTTTGGGAAAGCAGCAGGGAGCATGGGGGATCCCTCCAAGTCTTTCCAGTCTGAATTTGGCCCCTGAGTGTTGAGCTTGGGTTGCTCCAGTTTCTGATTGCTGGGATAGGATATGAAGGAGCCCTCAGCATCTCCCTGTGGAAACAGGGCACTTGCGAGGCGTCTCACTTGGACCTCCAAAACCAACTTATCTTGTTTATTATTTAGGCTTACAACAGATTGACTTCCCAAATCCAGTACCCGGGAGCCACATGTGAAACTTGGTGTAACTTGGGTTACACCAAGCAGTGGTGTTGGGGGACCACTGGCCTGAGCTATTCCTCTTTTGGTTGAACAAGTGGCTCCTGCACACCAGACCCCGCGCTTCTGGCCCGAAGCACCTGAAGAAGGACAGGGTGATGCCTGCCGAGGGCTGCAGCCCCCTGAACTCCTCTCCGTGGCAGCCAGGGCCGGTGCAGAGCAGAGGGAGGCTGTGCTGAGCACCAGGAGGGGTTTCCCATCCCCAGACTCCTCCTGTGGATGCTGCAGATCCAATGGTATAATTACGTCTAACCTGAGCTACCGCCCACCACAGCCCATAGCATTCCCTGGCAATTATTCCTCCTTTAAATCAGTGCAGCTTGCTCAGCAAGGGCTCCAGCCCTGATTTTCAACTTACCCATCACCAAGCCTCTTGCAGGGGCTTGATGCTAGATGGTGCTGGAAAAAAAATAGTTTGAAATTGTCTTTCTCTGATCCTGAGCTTGTAAGTTGTATTGTACCTTTGCCTCTTGGATAGAAGAGGCTTCTATAGCAAAAATGTGTTTCCTGAGAGAAGACGCTAAGCTCTGAAATACATTTTACCTAGCCCAACCAGCGCGTTACCCTGGTTGTCTGGGCTCCTGTAGACAGATAAGTCCTGAGCTGGGTTTTAACCTGGTTCCCATTTAGGAAGTCAGCTGAGTTTTTGGATCACGGTATCGAGCCGCACTAACTGAAAAGCCCTACAGAAGTCTAGGATCATTACATCAACACTGTTATCTTTGTCAACAAAACACTCCTAATCTCCTCAGGCAAGATACCAAGTTAGTTACACAGCAACTCTTTTCAAAACCCTGGCATTAATTACATTATCTGTGGTTTCTTTATTAATGAGCCCCGTATCGGTTGCTCTGTTATTTTGCTTGGGCTCAGCTTGAGGGAAGAGGCCTGTAATTACTCAAGGCCTCCTGTTTGCCTGGGGTTTTTTGTTTTTGTTTTTGCATGTTGGCACAACATAAAGCCTTTTCCCAGTCCCCTGGAGCTTCCCCAGCTTTCTGAGCCAAATGGAGGAATCGGCGCTCGTGTTCGGGAGAGCCTGCTATTTTAACGCTTTTTAGTTTGAATTATCGGGATGGGGGTTGAGAAACCCCTCCTCCTTGTCACTTCTGGAATGGAAAGTATTCCGTTGTCAGATGGTTGCGTCATCTGGCTTTTCCCAAACGTTGGCAGAAATGTGGCTTCTCCGGCTCCGTCTTCCCACCCCGTTCGGTCCCTTCCACGTGGCGGGGTCTGCGACAGGGACCCCGGGCTGCAGCGAGGGATGGCCGGGGCAGAGACTTCTCCTGTCTTTGTCTTCTTTGTCCAAGTTGATTTTCTACAAATCACAGACACTGCATTGCTTATCGCATGCCGATTCTCTTTTTTTTTTTTCCTTCAATTTTACCATCCTTAATGGCTGCTTTCAATTTGTCCTCGTTCCCCACTTCCCATATCTAATTCCTGGGGGTTTTAAACCCGTGTGCTTTCTGCCTCGACTCTCATGCCTTTGCACAACTGGTTAAAGCAGTTCCCAATTTGTCTTTCTCAGCTGGTCCTTCTCTCATTTGGCCTGTTTAAAGGAGCTAACATGTATGCTATTGGTTTTGGCTTTTTGCTCTGTTTACACAGAACCACTATAATTCAGTCGTGATTACTTGTGCCTCGGAGACCAGTAACTTTCAGCTGAGAGGCGCGTTCCCCCTGAGCTCACCAGATGAGAGTTGCCAGTATAGACCTTTCCCATGCCGGACGTTGAAGTTGAACTTTAAAAAAAAACCCCAAAACGCTCATTTGCAATGTGTAGGAATTCCATACTGTGTTGGTGCAGGCTGCCAGGGCTGGACCCCGGCTTCCCGCTGGGATACAGCATCCCCTGCCTGGTGGGTGTCCTATGGGATTGTTCTGCGCTGGCTTCACCTACTGAGTACCTGGATGCCCCAGCTCCTGCCCCTGCTTCTTAATAAGATCTGGGCATCTGGTAAAAATAACATTTCAATCTGGTGGTTTAGGGAAGCGGGGACAGAGCTCAGGCTCCAAGCCCTGGCTTCCCACCGTACTCTTCCTCACCGGCTGCCATCTGCCAGCTGTGCCTGGATGTCTTATCCACAGGCGACTTTCCTTTGAAGAACTGGCTTTTAAATCCTTGGCTTTGCAGAGTTGTTTTCATGAGGTGGGGTCTCCAGTGTGCCTTTAAGCCAGGCCTCCCTCCCTCTCCTACCTGTCAAATGATTTGTGGCTTCATCATCCAGCCCCCCTGATGCCCCACGGAACAAAGAGGAGCTGATATCTTTAATTTTCCTCTTCAAGATGTACCAAACGAGGCACCAAAGTCTCTTACAGACGGAAACTTTTCAATACTGTGGTTTCACTTGTTGCAAAATGTGTTTTAAGGGAATTAGCACTTTGGATCAAAACTGGCAAAATTGGTTGGAGGGAGAAATACAGGTCTCATTGGAAAGCTGGAGGACTTGGATTTCAATTTTTTTTTTTTCACCATTAAAACTATATTTCAAGACTGTTTTTAATCAGAAGACCCCCCCAAAAGCAATAAAAATGTAACATTGAAACCACACTACTTTGCAATTAAATTTCTGGAAGGAAAAAAAGCCTAAATTCTTGGTTTCAGCTCGTAAAGAGCTGGCTGTGGTTTCTGTCCCCCTCAGGGACCATTGCACAGAGAACAAATACTCACCTTCCTCCTCTCGAGGGGGCTGCAGGTTGTGTATCTCTGTTGACATTTGTCCCCCTCTTGGGAGCTTGTCTGGGACGTATCTCTTCAGGAGAGGTGCTGGAGCGAGCGCAGAGGAGGGCAGTGAAGCTGGTGAAGGGCCTGGAGAATAAATCTCATGGAGAGCGATGGAAGGAGCTGGGACTGTTTAGTTGGAGGAAGAGGAGGCTGAGGGGAGACCTCATCCCTCTCTACACCTACTTGAAAGGACATTGTAGAGAGGTTGGTGCTGGTCTCTTCTCACAGGGAATTAGTGATAGAACAAGAGGGAATGATTTCTTCCCAGAAGGAGTGGTCAGACACTGGAATGGGCTGCCCAGGGAGGTGGTGGAGTCACCGTCCCTGAACGTGTTTCAGAGTCGTTTAGATGTGGTGTTGGGGGATACGGTGTAGGGGAGAACTTTGTAGAGTGGGGTTGATGGTTGGACTCGATGATCCCAAGGGTCTTTTCCAACCTGAATGATGCTACGATCCTAAATAAATGAGGATTGAGGTTCCCTCCCCAGGGGCTCCTCAGACGTCGCAGGACACCTCGGTAGCACTGTCACAGCACCGCGGCCGGCAGGAGGGACTGTGGTGATGCCGATGAGCACCTGCACGGGGACAGGCTCCAAACCTCGAGCAGAACCCCCTTCCAGCTCAGCGAGGCTGGGGCGATGAGGCAGGTGCCGTCAGGGCAGGTTTGGTCGCATCAGGGACACAATTTTACCTTATTTTCAGGCAAGCTTTTGCAAGCACATGCCAGCACTTCTGGGGGGACAGCATGAGGGTGTCTGCTACTGGTGGTGCGTGATGGGGTGAAGGGAAGGTGTTTAGAAACCTCCCCCTCTGGTTTGTCTGAGTGGAGCAATGCCTCCGCTGATTTCTTTTAACGGATTTCGTGGGATCCTTGCAGCCTCTTTGCCTGGGACTTCAAGGTAAATCTAGGCATGAGGTGGCTTCTCTTCTTTTAGCAGTTTAACAGCGAAACTTTTTTTTAAAAAAAAAAAGGCTCCTGTGTAACAGTCCATTGATTTTAAGAGCTTTCTTGCTGCAGGCATTCCCATGGCAGCCCATGGAAACCCGAGCCCAGTCTCCATGGCAGCAGCCAGTGCTGCAGATGAGAAAAGGTCCTGAAAAATCTGCTGGCATCCCCTGGCCGGTGGGCTCTGGGGACCAGGGCAGGCCACTGCTCGCCCCGGAGATGCTCCGTGTGCGGTTAAACACCTGGATGCTCTGCCTTGGTTCTCGGTTTGGAGATGGAGGCGTGTGACTGCTTCTGCGTGTGAGCAGGGAACGTGAGATCATCCAGCAAGGTTTTTCCCTTGCTGTCGCAGCCCTTGAACTTCTCTGTCCTTGTCCTTTGTGAAACTGGTGAATCCCCGCAGCGGGAAAGCCTTGAGCGGCTCTGTACCTTCCCCCAGCGCCCGGGGCCAGGCCACGCTGTTGATCTGGTGCCCAGATCCTCCCTTTTATGGCTCTGTTGGGTGCTTTTATTTCCTTGACTTGCTGTTAACCATTAGCAAAGACCTTGGCTAGAAGGAAGCTCTATGGGAGAGCGGGGCCATGGTGATGCCAACAAGTCTTCTGCAACCTCAGGTCTTGGTGGGCAACCGCGTAGCTGGAGCTGCTTGCCCAGCATTGGAGTTTAGTTTGGGAGATGGTGATGATGTCCGTGGTCTCCAAGATGAAGCTTGGAAGTGAAAGGCCCCTGTTTTTCCCCAAAAGATGGCAGTGCCTAATGAAATAAAAGGAGAAAATGCCTGTTGTGGACTTTCCTGCACCTTTGGGTGGCTCAGGTGCCGCGGGAGATGGGAACCCACGGCAGATCCTGGTACCCAGCTCACAGCAGCCTGAGGCAGGGCTCGGCACTGCTTTTTGTTCCATCTCAAATGAAATATTTTCGCTCTCAGATTGAGAGGCCCTTTCTTAACTGTTCATGAATGAAAAGTTTGGTTACAAACTAAAAAACCTTTGAAATTCTTTGAGGGTGGCTGAAGAGGTCCTCCGCACCCCCACTGCAAAACAGGACTAGAAATAGCAAACCCCAGTGCTAACAAAGGAACGAGTAGATTTTGAAAACTATTTTAATTGGAACTTACGAACAGGCCAAGTCCCTGCCCCCACCAGCTCTCGTTTCTTGTTGGATTTGCTGTGTGCCAAACCCAAAACTGGATCATGCAGCTGGGATTGCAGAGGGTTTAATTACCACGTGTGGCTGCAAGAAGAGGCTCGTGGAGGAGCATCTAATGCCTGGTCCTCACCTCCACACCTCCTTTGTTCCAGGAGGAGAATGGGGAGGGAAATAAACTCCCCCTGAGATGAGTTTTCAGCCCCTTTCATCTCCCAAGATGCTATTCTCCGGCCTCCTAGCTGTTGGCATTGGAATACAAATAATGCTCAATATATTCACTGGGCAGATGTTGGAGCGTGTGGTATGGAGCTGCCGCCGGTTTTGCCATGGTTTGCTAACAAATTATGCAGGCTGCGGACCGCATTGTTCAGGGAGGAAAGTGAGCTAGTGGCTGCTAATTATAGTGCATTAAGAGGAGCAATTAGCATCTCAGACTACCCAGAAACTCCTCCTGGGCCAGCCACAGGAGCCGGGTGCTGGGAAGGTGGACAGCAGTGGTGTCTACAGCCAAGCGCGGGGGGTTTGTGGTCTGTTGAGTGGAGCTGAGGGCACCTCAACCGTGGGTCTGCAGAGTCTCCAGGTCTGCCCTGTGGGTCCCTTCCTGAGGTGGACGTGGCTCTCTGTCGTGGTTTCTCCTTGCTGGGGGTGGGCAAGGAACGGGCCCCGCTGGGCTGAGGAGGGTGACCCCCAGGTGCCTCCGGGTCCCTTTGGCTCCTCTCGCACCCTCTGTGGGAAGGTGACCTCTCGGGGAATGTGGTTGCTCGTAATTAACAGCTGAACCGTTTTTAAGATGCACGAGCGATGGAGTTGAGTTTTAGCCAGAACGCCTTTTCAGCAGCTCTCTATTTGATTTCTTGCCCGACAGGACTCTGTAAAATAAACTAGAGTGTGGGGGTTTTTTTAATGGTATTAGTTAAAAAAAAAAAAAAAAAGTGCTGTTGTAGAGTGTGTGTGTGACGGCTCTTTACTGACCGCTGCCAGCTCGCAGTCGCCCTGCTTAAACAGAAACAGGACCACAAACCAAGTTAGTTAAAGCCTAGTGATGGGGGGCTCTTAACTGGGTCTGAAATCTGGCTTATATGTTACGCTGACGGAGCCTCTGAAGGGTTTTGCCCTCGTGTAATTGAATCCATTGATTCTGCTCTATCTGATAGACTAATTTAATCCCGGGCGCTGCTGGTCTCTGCCCCAGCTGGGCGATGTGTGGCTGCGCAGGGGCTGGCCAGGGGGAATAGTGTCTGCTTTTGATACGCGTTTTCCTTAATCCCTTGGGGCTCCTTCTCCCCAACAGCGAGTAGTGCTGTGCGGTGAGGAAAAAGAAATGACGACACTGTGGACGAAGGGGCTACGAAACGGAGACAGAAGGAGAAAGGCCCTGGTAGCGAGGGCGGGTTTCTGCCTTTCCTCAGCTCTAGTTTCACAGCCCTGTTTTGCCTTGGATCCAAGTGGAAGGAGAGGGGAATCATGAACCTAATAACGTGTGTGATGGGAAAGCAGCCAAGGCTCCTTCCCTGTCCTCCTGAGAGCCTCGGTTGCCGTAGGGCACCGCGGAGCTGACCTTGGAGCGGGTAAAGCTGATGCTCTGTCCTCGCCCTCCCCACATGCCGCATGGCTTCAAACCCCATTCCAGCAACTTCGGTTGGGCTTGGAAAAACATTCCCAAGGGGTTGATGAGCTGATGTCTGTGGTTTCCTTGAGATTTGGATCTTAGAGGAGAATGTGGCTGGCAGGGCTGCGCTGGCTCGCTCTCCGGGCTGCGTGGATGCTGTCGCAGGGGAGGGGATGCTCTCTCCTCCGTTCTTTTCTAACATTTGTGAACGGCTTAAGCTACACCCCGGGACCTTCTGCTGGAAAAGTGCTACATTCCGGACGGAGTTTCTGACTAGCTGATGTAAGGATGGCAGGGACAGGGCTTGTCCTGCCCTTGGGTCCTGTTCCTAGTGATGCCCCACTGAGCTCCGTGCCCTGTAGGCTGCAGGGAGGTCAGTGCAGCTCCCTCATCTGCCCGAAAACTAATCTACCACCAAAAAGATAATCCCTCAGTGCAATTCTAAAGCAGTGCAGAGTGTGTCCGCGTGGTGAGCTTTGCCCAGCTTGCAAGTCCTTCCTCAAACTGACTGCCACCAGCAGCTTCCCAGGCTCCCGTGGTATTAAAAACACAGGCTGGTCCCCAAGGACACTTGGGCAAGGACAGGGATATGCCAGCTGGCCACACTCAAGAGCTTGCCGTAATACTCCAGGTCCATCCGCGCTGCGGATGAGCAGCACTGGCTGCTTCCCTGCTCTCACCATTTGAAGCCTGATTTCCTTCCGCCTCGAAGGCAGCAAAGCCGCTGTGATTTAATTGGCAGCATGTTTTAATTTGTTCCAGACTCCGCAGGCTCGTTCGCTGTACGTTAGCGTTTCTCCCGATGAAAACAGCTTCATTGCAGCCTGTCCCCTCCAGGTGCTTTGCTCTGATGACTTTGTGCAGAGCTTTTGCTGCTTGCTTTCCTCAGTCGCCCGGAATTTTACCCAGACCCTGGGTGCTGTTTAGGAAGCGCAGTCTTCGTCTTCCCTTGCTCTCCGGGGCTGCGATGGTAACGAGCTCTCCTGGAAATCAAACCGTGGGCCGGGTAGTGCTCAAGGGAAAATCTGAGAGCATCTAATTGCTAAGGCCAGCTCAAGGGAGCTGGCTGGAGATGAATGAGGGTTGTCTTTGCCTCTTCTAAATCATTTCTCTCCTGTTTTTACCCTTCAGTTGCATCCAGGGTTTTTTTCCAGTCTTCAAGGCAGGACCAGGGGTCCTCTTTAGAGGTATCAGGGAAAGAGGGGCTGGCTGGTCGCCTCTGGTCTTTGCTTTCCCTTTTGCCATCTCTGTTTCCTTTGCTTTTTGTCTTTTCTGCCTCATCCTGACCTTTCTCAACCCTTCCTCCTTGGGGATAGTTTGCCACTTGCCTACTCGACACCTGCTGTAGACGACGTTCTTTAAAAATAGGGCTATTGGTGCTATTTTTGCATAAAAATCCCAGGGATAGAGGACTACTGGTCCTTTGGCTTGGGGCATAGTGCTGGCCAGAGGAGCAGAGTAAAACAGACACATCAACGCTGCTGTTGCCTCCCCCTTTGGGGGGGTCAATTCTCTGCCTGTAAGTGGGGTGAAAAATTTGTGTGAAGGGCTGAGGAAGTGGGAAGATCCCACTTTTTTTCCAAAAACCCCTATACGCAACAGCTCAGAAAAATACTGTCTCTTTGGGGGTGAGTATTATGGCTCCAAGGGGAGTTGGGGGGGGGGGTTGGCCCCAAGCCCCTCTTGGTTGCAGCTCCAAGGGTTAGAGAGCAACAGGGCTCAGGTAGGGCGAGACCTGGGTATGGCCCAGGGTGGTTTCCTCTGGTACCTACATGGATCTCGGATACATCCCACCTGCTTTTTCTTACCCCAACAGCAGAGGAACTAATGAAAGCGGGTGCGCCGTGGGCCTGGCCCTCCTCCTCCTGGGGGGGTGAGGGTGGATACGCTCCATGGAGGTGTCCGGTTGTGCCCGTGGCTGGTATCAGCAGTAGTTTTTGGCACTGCTGATTTCTCAGGAGGATGCCGATTTGCCCTGGTTAGAACTTCCTGTGGGGAAAGAGTCTTTTTGGGGTAGATTTTAGAAAGGGGGGAAAAAAGATTGTCAAAATACTTAATTTTCATATTTAGAAAAAGCCCCGCTCTTTTTTTCTGACTTGAGATGGGTTTTAGCTTACAAAATCGCTTGTGCATGAAAGCTTGAAATCAAGTTAAATTATAACAGATTCTATTTAACAAAGACAGGACCCCCACCCCCCACCCCGAAAATGCTTTCACCATCATGAGCAAAGCATTTCCATTGTTTTTGAAAACAACTCTCCAAACTTGACATTTGAAAATTGAAAAATGAAAATTTTCGCTTTTCCTCCCCACTTGGGATGGGAAGAGTTTGGAAATCTCCAGTCCGATGGTGTGGCATCCAGCGGCAGAGCAAAGGCTTCAGCAGCTCCTGCTGCCTTTGGAGCTCCTTCGCCTCCCGGGGCCCTCCAGAAGTGGCTCTTGGCCACAATACCGTTGGGTTCTTACCTGCAAAATCACCAGTCCTGGCGGTGAAGTTGTTCTTTTTGTTCTAATTCCTGTTCGTGCAAATCCACCTTGGTGCTCCCAAGCAAGCGTTCGTCTTGGGGCCGTGGTGCAGAGCAGAATCGGAGCCAAGAAATGGGTTCCATCAGCAGAAGGTAGGATTGGGAAGGATGCTCCTTGTCTCCTGCTCCCCTTCTGCAGCCCCGCAAGGCAAGCGTGGGCCTGCATCTCCCTCTAGTGACTTCTCGCAGGCTGTGTCTTCGTGCTTGGCAACGACCCCAAGGAGCCACCAGCCAGGGCTGAGGTCCCACCAGCTCTTCTGGGTGCCGGGTTGTCCCTGCCCTGTGGAGCTCAGTGGGAGCGCGGAGCAGGACCTGAGCAGGGGGTGGGGGGCACGCAGGGCTGATGGAGATGCTGCCGGCTCTTCCCAGACTGGTGAAGGTCCTTCGCGCCCACCAACCAACCCAACCCTGGGTCTGGGCGCGCGTGGCTCAGGGTGCAAGCCCGGTCTGAGGCAGTGGCACTGGTGCTGGGTGTAAAACTGGTGTGCATTTTAAATGCAGGTAACTCTCTGAAGTTTAACTCCTTTGTTCACGTGCAGCGCTTTTGCCTTGAGTGTAGATATTTCTGTCCACATTGCGGTTTCCCCCCACCCGTGGGTGGTGCCTGCGCTCCACTGGTGGTTGTGGGGCTGAGAGAGCCATTGCGACCTGCTGTGTCCTGCAGGGACCGTTTAACGTGGCCGCTGAAGACAGAGTGAGTCCCTTGCCAGCCACTGCCTTCAATTAATTTGCCACAAGCATCCAGGAGATACCGCTTGGGCTTGTGTCTGTCTTCCCTTCCCAACCCTTGGAGATTTTCCAGGTTTGCAGAGCTGCTTGGCTGGTGAGGAGATGTGTGGTGGGGGCTGCAAGCTCCTGTACCATTCCCCCCAGACCACCGGGAGCCTCCAGATATGCCGAAGCCGCAAAATCAAAGGCCGAAGGAGCAGACCGATCCCCAGTGTAACTCTACGCATTTGATTTAATTGTNACCTCAAGGTCCTTCTTGTAGTGATTGTAGTAATTGCTCTCAAGTTTGGATTTCTGTCATTAAGCTTTGGGCTCTTCTCTCGATGCCCCCTCCAGCGTAGAAAATGGTGTGGGGGGTCATTGCAGCCGGAATGTGAGGAGGGTGGTGTGGGCTGACATCTGGCTGGTGTCCTTTGCAGAGGGCGAGTTTTGTTTCGTGGGTGGCTGAGCTGAGCTGCCCCAGAGCTCGGGGGGTCCCGCCTGAGGCTACCTCGTCCCCCCCAGCAGCAGTCGTGAACGCGGGAAATCAAGAGACACAAGTGTCTTGAGCATAGAAAGGAGGGGGAAAAAAAGTGAAAATTCCAGATAATTTTGGGGTTTTTTTTTCCTTCTTCCTTTTCAGGACTCCAGACGCAGCAGTTCAGATTTGACCCTGGGGCCGCCTTGGCCATGGGAGGATGCTCAGGAGACCCTCAGCCTCCAGCCTGATGGGAGCACCCTGAATTCACTCCCTGCTACCGAGATGTCGTCGGCTGAGGAAGAGGAGGGCAGCCTTTCTATTGAGGATGAAGGCTTTGAGCTGTTGAACTCCACCTATAATAAAATCACAGGCCCCGGCAGGCCAGGGTTTGGCTGGAGCAGCCCGTGGCTCCCTGGTAGCTCTGGTGAGTCCATAGCCATGGTTTCCTCTGTTTCTCCTGCTCACCGTCGCGATGCCTGGTGGTACCTGATGGTGCATTTATCCACCCAGGTCCCTCCATCAAAACACAGAGAGCAGCCAAGAAGGAGCGCGCCTCTGACCCCCGGGAGGAGAACGTCACCACGGAGAAGCTGGCGGGTGATACGGGCACCCGGCGGCAGCTCTCGCCCGGCAAACCCGGCCGTGCCGTCACTGACCTGGAGGCACCCGCCACCTTCGCCAAAGTCTCCCCATCGGCACGTCAGGCAGTCGCCCCCAAAGGTCCCCTGGGGACGGGGTCAGCGGTGGGTGTCCCAGGCCATCCGCTGGTAGCACCCAGCCCCGCTGTCCCAGGGCTTGGGGACAACGTTGCCCGCCCCGTCTCGCCGGTGGCCCATGTGCGGCAGGGTCACGTGAAGCCAGGACCACCGGGGCTGCCGGGACCACCAGGGATGCCGGTGAGTGGCAGAGGCGATGGCTGGGGGGGTAGAGGGATGGGTGGTGGTGCATCTTCCCCTCCAGAGCCGGTGGTGGGCACAGGCCAGCGCCTTCCCATGGGAAACTGGGCAGGGAAACCTTCTCCGTGCAGGCAGCATGGGGCTGGGCGCTGCGAGAAGGTTTTTTGATGTCCCTGAAGAAACTCGACTGGCAAGTGGAGTGGAGAAGGTGATTCCCTTGTGTCCCCTCCCCTAGAGGTGTTCTCAAGTCATTTAACCACCTCCTCGGTTCTCATTTCCCGCTGGTCCTGCCCGGAGGCCGGCTGAAGGGCTCGGAGCAGGGCTAAGCCATCTCCTCCAGCCCCTGTCCCCGCAGCGAACCCCAGGCGTCAGCCCGTGGTCCCCGCTGGCATCGCTGTCCTTTGCTTCTCCATCGCTGCGACATCCCGAAATCTGTGGCGGTTCGAAGCAGAGCATTGAATTTCTCTTGGAATAAGTTGTCATTCTTTTTCGGATTATTCATCCGCCATAGTGGAAGAAAAAAAAGGGAAATTTAAAAAAATGGCATACTTAGAGTTGATAAATCTTTAGAGAAGTTGTCAGTCTTCATTGAGAAGCAGCTGAAAAATATTTTTACATATTTTCCCATGTTTATTTTTTCTGCCAAAATGTTTTCCCTAATTTGGTTAAATTTTCTTAACAATTCCTCTGGAAAATTGCTATTTCACTTACCCAGTGCTGCTGCCAGAAGTGACCATGGGCATCTTCTCCTCCCCT
The DNA here is from genome assembly GCA_013400135.1 of Rhinoptilus africanus. Lineage (NCBI taxonomy): Eukaryota > Metazoa > Chordata > Aves > Charadriiformes > Glareolidae > Rhinoptilus > Rhinoptilus africanus. The sequence goes on along the minus strand of VXBO01008600.1, from coordinate 44,572 downwards.
CCCCGGGCAGACACCCTCAGGAAGGCTGTCTGGGATGCCTCGGGTTTGGGGCTGCCCTGGGGGGTTCCTCTGGATGCCGCAGGGCAGGTCTTCACACGCGGCTGGTTTTACAGCTCTGTTTGAGGGTCCTGGTGTTAAATTCGTCATCGATGAGCCAGGCTTCATAGGATAACAGTTAAATTTATGACCGTTAGCTTCCCCCTCGAGCCATCTCCTTGCTGCTGCAGCTATTGCCTGCAAAAATAGAAGGAAATGGCCAAAAGGAACAGATGCTGAAGGACGAAAAAATCCCAGGAGTGGAGGAAACGTCAGGGTAATTGACAGCCCTGCTGTCAGCCGGCAGGAGGGGAGGCAGCGCGAGGAGGGGACCCAGCAGATGATAAAAGGCTGGGGGGGTGGCTGACACCCCAGCAGGCTGTGCCGCCATCCAGAGAGACCTGGACAGGCTGGAGAGCTGGGCAGAGAGGAACCTTATGAAATTCAATAAGGGCAAGTGTCGNCCGTCTCTGGAGACCTCCCACACCCGCCTGGAGGCGTTCCTGTGCCCCCTGCTCTGGGTGACCCTGCTCTGGGGGGGGTGGGACTGGGGGATCTCCAGAGGGGCCTTCTAATCCTATGATTCTGTGAATTGCTTTTTCCCCCCATAGGAAGCATTGAGGTGGGTTTTCTCTTGGTCAGGAGCATCCTGGGTGGAAACACAGGTACGGGCAGCTCCACCCCGCCATTAGGAGTTTGGGCTTGAGGTGCTGGCACAAGCGGGTGTAGGCTTGAAGATCTGCAGCGGCACATGCCGTGCGCGGTTAGAGCTGTTATTTTAGCTAACGGTGTGCCGAGCCCGCCAATGTTTCCTGATGTTTTGCTGCCGCTCCTGAGGGCTGAGGGCAGGCAGGCTCTGCCCCTGCTGCTGGTCCCCAAAGGTCCTCCTGCCTCTGTGGGTCTCCGTCCCACCAAGCCCCATCCTGAGTTGGGGGGGTTCTGGGCACGTGGAGCCTGTTTTGGGGCTGCTGCCCAGGCTGGGCACCCTGAACTCATGCCCACACGCCTCGCTGCTGCCACGGCCCACGCTCCTGGTGATGCCACCAAGGGTGGGATGGATGTTTCAGGCGTTTAAATGTATCCTATGGAAGGGAAAACAAAGAATTGGTGCCCTTGCCTTGGAAAACTTTGTTAAAAAAAAATGTGGGGGGTTTTCTTGGGGAATGGGACTTTGCCTTTCCTCTGGTTTTGGCAGTGATGGTGGGCGCTGGGCTTGTGGGTCACCCTCTTACTGCTGGGACCTGGGCACGAGGCAGGGTGGGTGTCTGAGGGTGACATCTCTTGTTATTATTAGAGGAAATGTTTGCAAATAATAGGGGTTTAGCATCAACCTTTTCACTTGTGGGGTTTTTATCTTCTTTCACTGGCAGTGTCGATCAGGGAAATCAGTGGGGCACGGACCCCCGGCCCTGCCCCACCGTGGGGTGGGTCCTCTCCCTCGGTGCAGGTTCATGTACGTCTGGTTTGCCACCCTCAAGAGTTTTTTACGCCTTTGCAAAAACACTTGGAGTAGGTAGATTTCTTTCCTCGAGAAAAGCCAGGATCTCCCGTCTGACTTTATTTCTGTCCGGACAGATGCCTCGCTAAGCCCTGAAGCGGGGTCACCGCTTGGCCAAACCCTGCCCTTTTGACTAGAGGTGGGCTAGATCAGATCTCGCACAAGTTAGAAGCCGCAGATGTTTGCGTCCTCGTCCAAACTACTGTTGGAGTGTGTGGCTGCGATCCAGCTTTACGGGATTTTTTTCCTAACACGCGGCCTTTCCTCTCCAGGTGTCAGGAAACGTGCTCCTGCTCCCTGGCCATATGGTCTGGGATGTTCCTGTGACGGATGGATGCCGCAGGGTTATGCTGGCCAAGCAGAGCTGCTTTTTCTCATGCCAGGGCAGGAGAGTGGGAAGGGAAGGGCATAAAATAGGGTGCACCTCCCACCCCACTGCTCCTCGGGGGGTTTCTCTGAGACTTGGTGCCCCTGGTTTGGTCTGAATCAGCCTGGGCTGGGGACCGGGCTGGCCCTGGCCATGGCACAGGTCACCTAGCCACCACGGGATCGCCTTTTGGGGTGACACAGCTCTCCTCCTTTGCCTTTCAGGGCTGTCCTGGGAGACGTGGACTGGTGGGACCCAAAGGAGACAAAGTGAGTATCCAGGAAAATGTGGGAAGGGATGGGATGGGATGGGATGTAGGGTCTGGGGCAAATACCACAGGTGGTTTGGGTGGTTTTCATCAAGAGGGCAGTGTGAGCATCTGAAGCTGCAGGCTGGTGGCTCTTCTGGTGTCTGGAAGAGGAAAGAACTGCTTTTACCGGGTATTTTAAGCACAGGGTCAGGATGGAGGAGACGGCCTGGACAAGGTGCTGTGTTCCCTCTGAGCCACTTCACGGCTCTGCAAAGGCAGCAGAGTGGGGGGATGAGGCAGCTCTTGCTCAGGTCACCCAGAGGAGGGGTGCTGGCGTGGCCCAAAGTCCAGCCCAATGCTACATCCACCAGCCCATCTTGGAGGGACATCTGCCCTCCAGCGCCGCGTTGGTGAGACCCACGGCAGCCCTCCTGCTCCAGGACAGGGTCTCCTGCTGCAGCCAGTGCACTGACAGAGGCTTGGAGGTGCTCTGGATTAAGGGTGGTGCCTCAGTTTCCCCATCACTAAAAGAGCGAGGGCGCTCCCGACCACCTTTGCACAGTAGTTTCCATCTTTCCCGAGCTGCAGAGGGGCAAACATGGACTAGATGATCTCTAGAGCTCCCTTCCAAGGCTGAAATTCTGTGAATTGTGTTGCCCCCGGACTTCTGCCACTTCTGCGTGCATCAGCTCTGATACCTGTGGCTTTTAGATGGGCACAGTCGCGTCTGTATGAAGCTCGTTGCTTTTGTTTTGCCGGTGGTCAGGGTTATTTAGGTCTTAGGAGCTGGTTTGAACCCAGGAATGTGCCCAGACCCAGAGGCTGACCAGAGTCAGAGCCTGTGTCCAGCCCGCGTTGACTGTTAAACCCTGGCTGCTTTTAAGGAGCTGCCCTTGTCTCCCCAGGGGTACCCTGGAGCCATGGGGCGGACGGGCCCCCCGGGTGACCCGGGCCCTGTGGGCATTCCCGGTGTCCCCACCGTCGTCCTCTGGAGGAACTCCAGGGAGGACTGGCAGACGTTCACGGTGAGTCATGGCCAGGATGAGAGCTGGGAGGAAGGGTTCCTGATGGCTCGTGGTTCCCAATCTGTTGGGTGGGAGGACAGAGGTGGGGTGGGCAGGTGGGGGCAGAGGGAGGATGCCAAGGAGAGAGGTTCCCGTGGTCCACACAAATCCACAGCCTCCCGAGGGCGGTTCGTGCCCTCCCTCTGTAGGACAGGAGCCAAAGAAGGTCCAAGCCCTGCAGAAAGCAGCCCTTCTCTGTATTACTCGTTGCTTCCCCCCTGCTCTTCACCACGGCCCCGTTGTCCGCCATGCCCCAGCTGTGTGCCGTGGCTTTGGCTGGCGGGGTTTGTGCCCGTCGAGCTTCTTGCCAGGACGAGATGTTTTCTCACCCGAGCCCTGCTGCCGTGGGGAGGAGGGGGACGGCAGCGCGGGCAGGCAGGAGGAGCGCTTCAGCTGCTGCAAAACGCCAATGCACCATGGCTGCAACGGCCCAGTGCCTCGTCCAGGCTCCCCATGAAGCTTAATTTCAAGCTCCCTCTCGAAATTGCCTGAGCCAGGCAGGGCAGCGGCTGAAGGCATTTGGTTTCTAACTTCTTCAGGTACTTCACCGACCTGGGGCCGGGGGTCCCCAGAGCAGGGGTGCTCTCTGGCCGGGCTCAGCACTCTGACTCTCTAAAAGCTTTAATGACCTCGGGCAGGACATTTGACTTACCTACAACTCCTCCGTTTGGGAAGAGGGGTAACAGCACCCTCTGCTCCAGGGCAAATGCCTTTAATGCTGGCAAGACCGTAGAGTGAGGAGGACGTCTGCTCTGTCAGTGACCCCGAGGAAGGGACCACGCTGGCCAGATGTGGGAGGTGGAGAGTGGCCCTGGGCTGGTGTGGCTCTGAGCTTGGATTGACTCCTTGGCCAGACCTTGCAGTTTTGTGTCGGATTGGGCCAAAGCAGCTGCAGAAGGTAAATACATGCCTTAGAGGAGATCGGATTCCTCCTGGGAAGGGCAGGAGAGCTGACCATTGGGAAATATGTCTTGGCTGACCTGGAGGATCTCCGTATTCTCCTGTCCTCCTGCTGCTCTAGAGCGGGTGCTGTGCTGTTATCGGTGCTCCCACGACCCATCGCAGTGCCCGACCAGAGTAAACGGGGACAGGAGGGAGCAAGCTGGAAGTGCTGGCTGGAAGAAGCCTGCAGTGCCAGAGAGCATCTCCATGGCTGCACCAGGGCAATCACCTTCCTCACGGGCTGTTTGGGGTAGACGCCTGCATAACCCATTCCTCTTGTCAGGGCACGGTTACCGCACCTTGCAGGGCTGCTGATGCTCTTTGCCCTGCACAGTGAGCCAGAATTGCGCTATTTTTTTCCTGCCTGCATTTGGAAAGGGACCTCAGGCTCTGTTCCTCTGCAGGCAGAGAGGTTCGTGCCCGCGGATGTTGCCGTAGAGCGTGATTTCTCTGGCCTCTCCCCGCCTTCGGTGCTTAGGCATTGGGAATGCGGGAGGGAGCAGACGGTCCCGTCTGCGTTTGGGAAGCTGAAGCTGGAGGGCTGCCGGGGTCCTGGCCGCGGGCTCCCGGGGATTTTGCGTGCTGGCATTTGGCCTGGTGCTTTTGGCCAAGTGCCGATCTGGAGGGGAAGGCAGTGTCTGGCAGGGGTGACGTGGGGCACCCGAAAGCCTGGCTGGGCTATTGTGTCTGTGGCCGTCTGACCCCGGCACTGCCGACGGCGGCGGCGTTTTCGCTCGGCAGCAGGAAACGGGAGCGCAAAGCCGCGGGCTGGGTTCGGCTAATCTTTGTGGAGATAGTGCAGGGGTGAGGAGCTGAGTGCTGGCTGCTGCGAGGGGAGGGGGGGCTGTCCGCTTCTGCGGCCCCCCACAACTTGCTGGGGCAGGGGGGGAAGATGGAGAGAGGCCGTGGCTTGGGATGGTGCTGCTCTTGTGAACTGAGTGCTGGTGATCCGGGGGCGGCAGGGGGGGAATCCCGGGCTGCTGGGGTTTGGTGTTGGCTCAGCCTTTGGAGACACAAGTCAGAGGAGCCCCCTCTCAGACCGGGGGGTGTAATGCAGTGTGATGGCCCAGGAGAGCAAGGGACATCCGTGATTGTCCCAGAGCAGTTATGGCTGTTGGGATGCTCAACAGCCTCTCCGGCTCCTTCCCGGTGAAACAAGACTCTGCTGTCCATGGGAATTGAGCGAAACCGACTTAAGGCCACTGGGATTCTGCCCCAGGTCCCTCTCCTGCATTTTTTGTGGACAGACACTGGGTTTGCCAAGAAGTTGTCTGGGTGTAACCCGAGGGGCAGGGAGTCTTGCTGTCTCGTTCTGGCAGCGTTGACTCCGGTAGCAGTGAAGTCCCAGAAGCCGGGGAAGGAGGAAAGAGAACCAGGACCTCCCGCAGGGAAATGGGGGCTGGTAGCCTTGGAGCAAAAGAAAATATTGCTCCCTGCAAAAAGGAAGCAGCCTGTAGGGATTGCGTCCTACTCAAAGGTCGGCGGCTAACGCAGGTCTGCGACTGCGTGGCTTCGTGGCCGTGGGGTGGGCTGGGGGTGGTGGTCCCAGGGTGGGCTGGGGAGATGACCAAGCCCATGCTGCAGGGCAAAACCACCTCCCTGCAGAGCTGTCGGCAGGGGTTTTCTCTGCCCTGCTCCCAGGCTGGAGTTTTGCAGGAGGACAGATCCCTACGGCGATGGCTCCCCGTCCTCCATCCCCTCCCCGGTACCCGTCACACCGCTCCCCGCCGACCGGAGCTGCAGCCAGCAAAGCCCCGACTATTTCCTGCTGAAATTGCAGAAGGCAATTAATTTCTCTTCTCTCTCCTTGGCATCTGGTGCTCTGAAATAAGAGTTCACCTCTCCTGTGGGATTTTTTTTTTTCCCCTCCCCTTTTTAAAAGGTCGGATTTTTTTTTTTTTTTTTGAAGCCTAATGAAATAATATCCTGTCCCAAGTGAACCTGAGTTCACTGATTCCTGAGACAAGGCATTGGCCGTGCTCCGACCCCCCCAGAAAAAAGGTTTTGTGAGTAGTTTTTTGAGGGAAAATGAGAACTGGCTGGACAAGAGGAGGGTGGCCTGGCCCGGGCGGGCTGGCAAGGACTGCACCCCTTCACTCACAGTAATCAATTCGGGATCAACTTGAAAGGAACCAAGATGCCTGGTGCGGTGCTAGAGCCGGTTAAATGCATCCATCCATCATCTGCCCCGAGAGCCCTGCTTATTATTAGAAATATTTCCATATGTTGAAAGGTCTGTGTTTATTTTCGTTAATGAGTTCCTTGGCTTTTTCCCTTCGCTCTCTGCTGGTATCAGAGGATGGATCTTTGGAAGAGGAGGGGGGGACAGGAGGGGGTTTCCCGGCGCCCCAGAGGCTGAAGCTGGGGAACACGTGGGAATCCTGCCCCTCCAGCTGCTGGGGATTGGGGTGAGGAACAAGGAGGGGGGGGGAGGCGTTTCTCAGCCTTTGATGCACGCCAGGGTTTGGAGG
>VXBO01008600.1:6710-17993 GCA_013400135.1 Rhinoptilus africanus | reverse complement strand
GGGGGGGGCTCGCTGGGGCAGCTGCCTCCAGCCAGGGACTCGCCATCCTGCCAGGGCTCCTGCCGTGCCTGGGGTCCTGCCTTTCCCCAGGCAAGAGCTGAGCCTCAGCACCTGCCTTCTCCCAAATCTCCAGAGATGCGGGACAGCCCTGGCTGCCTCCTAATGCCGTGCTCTCCATAGGGCTACCCGGGACCTGCCGGCGACCGCGGGAGGCCGGGGCGCAGGGGAGACAAGGTAGGGCTGGGAAATCCAGTGCTGCAGCCAGGGGATGTGCTGGGGTCCAGGCTTTGGAAATGTTTTCGGATTGAGCTGTTGGTCCCAATGGATGGGTTTGGGTGGTGATGGTCATCAGCCATGCCAAGGAGGTTGCAGGGGCAGGAGGAGGAGGACGGCTGGAGCTGGGTCCCATCATAAGATGCTGGACCAGCGTCATAAGATCATAGAATCATGGGATGGTTTGGGTGCGAAGGGACCTTAAAGCCCCCCCCGTGACCCCCCTGCCCTGGGCAGGGACACCTCCCACCAGCCCAGGCTGCTCCAAGCCCCGTCCAACCTGGCCTTGAACCCCTCCAGGGATGGGGCAGCCACAGTTTCTCTGGGCAACCTGGGCCAGGGACTCACCCCCCTCACAGCAAAGGATTTCTTCCCAATATCTCATCTAAATCTCCCCTCCTTCAGTTTGAAACCATTCCCCCTCGTCCTATCATTCCGCTCCCTGATAAAAAAATCCCTCCTCATCTTTCTTTAGCCAAGCTCCTGAGTTTTTGTTTCCTTAAGGGACTACTGCATTAAAACATATGGCAGAAAGGAAATTTTTCTTGCTTCCCAACAGGGAGAAATGGGAGCCCAAGGCCCACCAGGATTTCCAGGAAAAGCTGGTCCCAAGGTGAGTGCTGTTTGCTGCCGCCCCAGGCAGCCCCAGCCCCCTGGAGAAGCTCTGAGCCAGCCGCCTTTGCTGGGCTGGGCATGGGAAAATGGGAAATCTTTGCCACTGGCATCAAGGAGCTAAACTGGGGAGAGGGGAGCAGTTGGAGCTGTGATGGGTCTCTCCTCCCTCAGGCCCTGCCAGGTCCCCCTGGTCCACGAGGTGCTCCCGGCTCCCAGGTAGGGCTCTGCGTGTTCCCCGCGTGCCTGGCTTGCTCCGCTCCCTCTGTCACTGTCCCCTGGGGGTGGGCAGTGCTCTGCCATGTATGCCGTGTGCTGCCATGGCATTAGCAGCCTGCATCCCGGACCCCTGGTCCCGCTTGTTGCTGGCTGGGCTTCGTCCTGATGCTTCACCGGCACCACTGAGGTGGCCCAGGCACAGAGGGATTGTCCGAGCGAAGTCTCGCCCTGCTCGGGGTCCCCAGCGCCTGCTGGCCGTGGGCCACGCTGCTCAGCATCCTTCTTGTTTCAGGGCAGAGCAGGAGACCCGGGTCCTCGAGGGCTTCCAGGGCTGCCTGTAAGTGGGAGAGCTGTAGCCGGCAGAGATGCTCTGCAGGCTGAAGTTGGGTGATGTCCGATGGGATGCAATACGGGTGCCCACGCTGGAGGCAGCTTCATCCCTGGGCTGGTCACGGGGCAGAGAATGACCCAAACCCTGCGTGGGCAGCTGGGTGGTGACACGTCCGTGACAGCAGTGCCCTCCTGCTCCGGCAGTGATGAGGCACTGGTACCCACCAGGGCTGGTGGCACCTTGCAGACCCCAGGGTGGCCCAACTGCTTCAGGCACGGGGCTGCTGCTGGCATTGCCCTTCCTGGAGCTGCACCCCCCACGCTGTATTTCGGGGTGTCTAAGTGGCCTTTTGGCGTTGCAGGGCATTCCTGGAGTGCGGGGGCTGGATGGCATCCCTGGAAAGCCTGGCTTGGCAGGAGAAACGGGGGCTCCCGGGGCGGCTGGTGTTGCTGGCCCCCCTGGGTACCCGGTGAGTGCAGATACACGGCTCCTTCCATCCATGCCCATCACAACCTCCTGCCTCAGCTGGTAGGACGGGGTGCAAGATCTTGCTGGTGTAATGCTTTTAGGGAGCTCCCAAAAGCACCTGCGGGAAGGGAAGGAAAAGGGAAGGTGGTGGAAGGGGGTTGAGAAGCTGCATGGTGGTTTCTCTGCCCGGGGGGACGTGGTGTGCTGGGGCATCCCAGACCCAGCGCGGGAGCTGTAAAGGCCTCCTGAGTTAGTGCCATGCCATGCCTTGCTGCTGATATGGACTGTTTGTTTCCAGGGCCGAGAAGGTCCAAACGGGCCTGAAGGGCCTTTGGGGATGAGAGGAGAGAAGGTAAGGACAGAGAAGGCGAGTCTTGAGCTGCCCAGGCAGGCAGAGCCTAAGGCTCGCTCTGCTTGCCCCGAAGGGGTGGTTTTCCTCCCCTGGGCGCTAGGTGCAAGCATTCCTCCCAGTTTGGCTGCTGGCTTTGCCCAGTGGGATGGGGATAAATCTGGTGTGCGGTGGGAGAAGAGCCTTGCAAGCCCTCCTGCGGGGGCCGGGGCGGTGGGGTGTGCAGAGGACCCGCGTGGAGGGACCACCACGGCGGTCTGTCCTGATGTCCGGGTGTCCTCTGGCAGGGTGATGCGGGAGATCCGGGGGAAGCCGGCGTCAGCGGGCTGGATGGCGAGCAGGTACGTTGACCATGGCACCCTGTCCTTCCCTCGGCTCCAGCCCCCCCTCTCCCCATGTGCCTTCTCCAGGGATGGGAGGGGAACGGAGGAGGTTGCTGGTCCTCAAACAAAGCAGAAGGTTAAAGCTGTGTCTGCGTTGGCTGAGCCAAAGGCTTTGTGCAACGCCGCAGGGTAAAGGAGCTGTGCTAGGGATCCTAGGGATGCTGTGTGTTTCCTCCCCAGGGACTGCCGGGACCGCCGGGAGCAGAGGGTCAGCCGGGGTCCAAAGGCGAGCAGGTCAGTTCCCGCTGGGTGCTGGGGGTGATATCACTGGTGGCACTGGGTTTGCCTGGTCCTGCTGCTACAGGGGCAGGGAGGTGCCCAAATCCATGTAAGGCTGTTTGAAATCCACCCCCGGCATGCTCGTGCCTGGGGGTTTATGATGCTGGGCATGGTAGGGGGGTCCTGGTCCCCTCAAAGCTTGGGTACGTGGTACAAGGGAAACTGGGGCTGCTGGGTGGTGACAAGCGATGGAGGGCAGAGCCAGGGTCAGCTGGAAAACTCAGCCAAGAATAATCCTGGTCACCTTTGTCCTCTCCAGGGAGAGGCAGGAACCTGCGGAGCTCCCGGCATCAGAGGGGACGCTGGGGATCCTGGGGACGATGGGCCAGAGGGGCCGCCAGGGAGGCCCGGGGAGCAAGGGAAGGAGGTACGTGTGCTGGCTGGCACCTCGGTGTCCTCTGCCAGGGGACGGGGACGGGATGGGGACGGGACAGGTCTGCCACCCGCTGCACTGGCTCCGGACAACACCCGCGCTATGACTTTGCCACAGACAGGCTGAGGTGTCCCCGCGGAAGGAGGGGAGGGATGCTCTGGGGGTCCCCTTGCTGGGTGAGGTGCCGCTTGGCTGCGCCCAGCATTTTGTCCTCGTTGACTTTTGGGCGAGCGTGGGTGACAGCAAGGGGTGACCCCCAAAATCCCAGCCAGAGGAGGCTGGAGAAGCTCATGGGAGTCAGAGCTCAGCTTTTAACCCACCCTGGGATGGGGACGGGGCGCAGCCGCTGCGTCTCATGGTGATATTTCCCCTCCGGACAGGGTGATGCTGGTGATGCTGGAGACCCGGGGGAGCCAGGACAGCGGGGACAGAAGGTGAGGAGTGTCTCTAACTCTGTCCCTCCTTGCAGCACCCCGGGGACACCCGTAGCCTGCTCAGCCTCTTATATTCTATTTGCCATGGTGGGGTGTCCCCGTGGCTGAGGACCACTGGAGGTGCAGGGCTCAGACCCGGCATCAGCACCTCTCCGGAGCACCCTAGGGTGAACTGCTGGCTGCGGCACCCACTGAGAGGGTGAAACGCGTCCTCTCCGTGCAGAAGCTCGTTTAATCGCTATTCCTTTTTCTTTTTTGTGGTGCCAACTCTCTCTCCATCCCTGAGCAGGGTGACGCTGGCCCCAGGGGCCTTCCCGGAGCGCCTGGCCCCGGAGCTGCTACGGGGGAACTCGGAGAAAAAGGCTATAAAGGAGAGAAGGGGCAAGAAGGTTTGCTGGCAAGTACAGAGAGGGGGTGCCTCAGCCCGCTGGGCTCCCAGCGTGGGGTGCTGGGTGCCGCGGAGGGGGGCTCACCCCCAGTGGGAAACCTGGGGCTCCAGGAGCTGCAGAAAATACTGGGAATTGCCAAATCTCCCTTAATCAGGGAGTTCTGTGTCTCGTGGGTGTGACTCCAAAATTGGGTCTTGTTGGCACAAAAGGATGGTTTGGATTTGCCGGGTTAATGCTGCCTCCGGCCACGCTCCAGCCTCCTGCCCCCGGGCTGGGCTGGCACACCGCTGAGCACGTCTCCCTCTGTGTCCCAGGGCCAGGTCGGTGTCACCGGAGCTGTGGGACCTGCTGGAGCCAGAGGATGGTTTGTAAGTCAGCTCGCGTCCCTCCTCCCTTTTGGCTGATCGCAGGCCTGGCGGGGGGACGCGTCTGTTACTGGGAGCACTGGGCAGGCTGGAATCAATGGGGCTCCTTTGCTTGTGCCCCGAACAGGGTGGGACGGGTCTCCGAGGTCCTCCTGGGCTTGACGGTCCCGAGGGAGCGAAGGTATGGCGGGGTGATGGCTCCAACCCTTCATCTCTGGGTGAAATGCCCTTTTCCGGTCTTTTCCCAAGCTTTGCTTTCTGGCTGATGGGGGACGTGGTGGGGCTGGCTGTGGTGGGGGAGCTGGGCAGACTGGTGACCTGGGGGATCTGCCATGGGATAATCCCTGCCCTGTTGTCCCGGGGACAGAGCTGTTTCCCCTTCCTCCCCAGGGAGACCCAGGGCCACAAGGCATGGATGGACCTGCTGGTGCTGCAGGATTAGAGGTACTGATGCCTGGGATCTTGTAGAGCCAGGAGCTGCCAAAGGCTTCCCCAGTGCTTCCCAATAGAAACCAAAGCCCAAAGGATTTATTGCCCCTTAACTGCCCCAGCCAGGGGGATCAGGAGGGTGGAGGGGTTTATAATGCATCCCAGCATAGGGCTACAAAGATGCTGAGGGGACTGGAACACCTCTCTGATGAAGATAGACTGAGGGAATTAGGTCTCTTTAGCCTGGAAAAGAGGTGACTGAGGGGGGACCTTATCAATGCCTATAAATACTGACGGGGGGGTGTCAGGAGGATGGGGCCAGGCTCTTCTCAGTGGTGCCCAGGGACAGGACAAGGGGGAACGGGCACAAACTTGACCATGGGAAGTTCCCCCTAAACCTGAGGAGGAACTTCTTTCCCTGGAGGGTGGCAGAGCCCTGGCCCAGGCTGCCCAGGGAGGTGGGGGAGTCTCCGTCTCTGGAGACATCCCAAACCCGCCTGGAGGCGTTCCTGTGCCCCCTGCTCTGGGTGACCCTGCTCTGGCAGGGGGTGGGACTGGATGATCTATTAAGGTCCTTCCAACCCTGTGATTCTGTGATTCTGTGATTCTGTAATGCCTCACATCTCAGCACCGACTCCCAGGAGGTAACTCCATGCCCCCACACCAAAAATCAGACCAGTTCAGTCTGGTACCCAGGGATGCTTTGTGGCAGACCCGTTCCTGCTACCACATTGTATTCCCTCCCACGCGGTGCCTGGGCACCGGCCTTGGCCAGCTGAAGGTGGTCTGCGGGAGAGGATGCTTAAAATGCCTGCAGAGGGCCTGAGGGCGAGGGACGTGGTGGTGACGGGCTTATTCTAAACCCCCAACATCACCGCAGGGACTCGCTGGGGATGATGGACTCAAGGGAGATGGTGGCAAGCCCGGCCCGGCGGTGAGTACCCACCTTGCCCCTGCAAAACTCACCTGGGAAAGAGGTTTGGTGGCCTCTTGTGATGGAGCAGCAGAGCCTGGGAGGGGTGGCCACAAAGCGAGCTCTGCTAGCCCGAGTGCCGGGCTGTGTCTCACGGGGCCTGCCCTGCAACGCCTTTGGAACTGAGTCATCCTTTCCTTGGTTTCCCTCGAGCCAAAGCTCCGTAAAGGCATTTTAATACAGATATTAAAAAGCGTGCCATTACCGCTCGGCCGTGGGAGTCTGCCCGAAGCAGGTCCAGGGCGTTTGGCTTCCCCCATTCCGCTTTGGCAGATCGGATCCGCGGGTGTCCCCGAGGTCAGGGGGGTCAGGAGCCACCCCCCTGCTCAGGAGCACTTGTGCTCTTGATGCCTCTGATGGTCGTGGCCCTGACATGCCCGGAGCCACAGACGCGTTATTGGTGTCCTGCACTCCCCTGCAGGAGAAATCCCATTTGCATCCCAGTTTTACCATGCTGCAGAGCCGCTCTGCCCAGGCAAGACATGTCCTTAAGTGGGGGCGATTGCCTTTGCTGGGAGAGGTCGGGATGCAGAATAAATTCCTGGAGAATTTATTCCATCGCTCAGTGTCGTTGAAGCCCCTCGAGGGGCGGCTGCTCGGACCCCGCTCCAGATGGGGCTGGGCTGGGACATAACCCGTGTCCCCATCCCTGTGCTCCGCAGGGCGCAGCGGGTGCCCGGGGACCGGCGGGCACCCCCGGGCTCCGGGGTTTCACCGGGCACGAAGGAGCCAGAGGGATCGTGGGCACCAAGGGAGAACCGGGCCGGCAGGTAACTCCTCTCTGTGCCACGGGGACGGGCAGGGGACATCCCTGCAGGGTGTCCCTCCTCGGCACAGCTCCAGCACCAGGGGGGCAACAACCCCAGCCCAGACCCTGGGCCAAGGCACCCTCCCGCCTTCCCCCACCTAACCCGGAGCTGACACCAGCCTCTCGTTTTCTCCCAAAATGACCTCAGGGGCTTCTCGGGCCACCGGGCGAAGCTGGACGCGTGGGGCCGAGCGGCACCGAGGTGAGTGGGGCTCCTCTGCTGCCCCACTTCTCCGCTTCGCTCGCAGCCCGGGTCTGTGCCGCTCCGACAGCCTGCCTGGGGTTGGGGTGGATAACCCCGGAGCTTGGGGGGGTTTTTTTGGAGTTGTGTTGATTTTTGTTTTCCGTCCAAGGGCCTGGCGGGTGCGAAAGGGGAGCCGGGCAAGATGGGAAAACCGGGGCAAACGGTGAGGAGTGGGATGGAGCCATACTGGGATCTCCTTGGCACAGGCGGTGGGATGCTGGCATCTCCCGGCTGCAGCATCTCCTGCTCCCACTGAAACACCCAAACCGGCTCCAGAGAGGGGCAAAAATCTCAAATGGAGATGTCAGCTTAGAGCATCCTCCTGTGCACGCTGTGGAGGGAGCGGGCAGCCCTGGCGCAGCATCCTTACGGAGGGCTTTCCTTCGCTTTTGGGATTTTAGGGGTCTCCAGGACAAGCCGGTCCTAGAGGGCGCAAAGGTCGCAAAGGAGAAAAGGTACCTCCGAAATCCTCTTCTGGGAACGGCATCCAAGGGGGACCAGCCACCAGCCACGGGGTGGCCAAGCCTGAGCTGCTCAACCCCGTTGTGGTCCATGGAGAGAAACCAGAGGGAATGGCCCCCAGGGGGGGTGTTTCTCCCCTCTGTAAAGGCAACCGGGCATCGGTGCCTGGCAAACACAGAGCCCTTAGATGCCCTTGGGCTGCCTTGGCTAGTTTTTGGGTGAGGGGCTGACAGGTCTCCCCAGCTCACCCCCCCCCCTCCCAGGGCTGCCTCCATCCTGGCTCAGGTGCCCCTGGGGGGGGGCCAGGGGACATGCCCTTCACTGGCCAGCTCTGCGCCATGGCCTGGGGGTCCATCCCCAGGGATGTCCCACAGCCCCTGGGGTGGGGGGGTGAGCTTTCTCCCCATCTCCATGCAGGCAGCAGCCCCTTGTCCCCCCATCCCGGTCCGGGATGTGTCCAGGCTGCTGGTGACCCCCCATCTCCCGTCTCTTCTTCCCCCAGGGCGATGTGGGGCACAAAGGGGAAGAAGGGATCCCTGGAGAAGCTGGCAGACGGGTAAGGGGCACCATTGTCCCTATGGAGGGGGGCAGGAGGCACGGGGCTGATGCCNGGCTGATGCCTGGAGCCTGTGGAGGTCTTGCTTGGGGCTCAGCATCCCTGGGGGGGCAGCGGGGGGGATGTGGGGCGGCCGGCTGAGTGCCTTCAACAGGCTGGAATTGCTCACGTGCCTTTAATCTGTTGTTCCCAGGGCAAGCGAGGCAAGGCGGGCCAGCGGCCCCCGAGAGGTCCCCGAGGACCCAAGGTGGGTGGCTTTGCCCCGGTGGGGTGGGGGCTGCACCCTGGCAGCTCGGGGGTGCTCCCACCTGCCCCAGCCCCCGGCTTAGAAAAGGGATGGGTCAATAGAGGGACGTGGCGTAGCTGGAGAAAGTCCCAGTCCCTTCCAGCCCAAGGGGGGGGGATCACCCCCAGCCCCCGGGGGGCTGCTCTCCCTGCAGGAGGCACCAGGATATCGCTCCCTCGCTCCCGGCCGCACTGCAGGGCCCACAGGCTCTCTCGCTTTTGCATTTTAGGGCTACCCAGGCGACGAGGGGCTGGACGGACCCCAGGGCCCCCAGGGACCCTACGTGAGTATCAGCTTGGAGGTTTTTGGGGTGCCGGCTGCTCCCTGTTTGGCCCCACAGGTACCACGCTGCGACCCAGCTCCGCGGGCAAGCGGAGCGGAGACCCACTTCAAAACCAGTGAAGCCTCTGGGTGTTTCATCCGTCCAGCGTTCATCCGTCTTGTCTTGCCTTCTCCTCCCAAACCGGCATCCAGCAGCGTGCCTGCAGTCGGGCGAACGGCGATAATCTCCGATATGTTGTTCTAGAGGCCAAATACTTCCCTTCCCGTTCAGTGCCTGGTGCCTGAGCGCTCGCGGAGAGCTGTGCCCACATTCCCCGGGAGCCGCCGGGGCCGGAGGGGCTGGCTGGAGTCGGCACGGCTCGAAAAACCTACTCAGATATCTTTTTTTTTTTTTTTAATTACCGGCAATCGTTTTTTCTCTATTTAAAATAAAAATCCCCCCGCTTTGGAAACTTCCCGAAAGAAAAGCCGGGATGTTCCGAGGTCAGCCAAGGGAGCTGAACTGCATTTTTAATGGGCTTTGCCGAGGGATCCGCCCGTAAGCAAAAATCAACGGTTTGATGAGAAGCGACTCGAAAGTTTCTAAAACCGCCTGAAATTCTCAGAATCCTGGCGAGAGCCTGGGCTGCGGCGAGGGCCCTGCGTGCCCGGGGAGCGCCGGGAGCAGCTCGGCCGCAGGGTGATGCCACATCGTTTCTCTCTTAGGGCATCCCGGGGCTGAAGGGCGCGAAAGGAGACCCCGGACCCAAAGGACACAAGGTAGGTGACATGTACCTGGCGCTTGAGCCCCGGGCACAGCAGGGACCCCAAGCACAAGTTAGCATTTAGTTTGCCGTATTCCATCACTTCTTCCTCCTTCCCTCTTCTTCCCCCCGATCGCTGCAGCGTCCCTCTTTGGGGGTTGACCGCCATGTCCCCAGGTGCTGGGAGATGGGACCTTTAGACTTTCTCCCAAACCAGATCCTTTTCCAGCCTCTCCGTCCTCCTGGAGCTGCAAGCAGAGGCGTGTACATCCTTTAAATCCCCTGCTCTCAGCATCGATGCTGACGCAGCAGGGGCACGGACCCGCTCCGTGCCCTTACGGATGAGCCGATGGATCCAACCTTGGCCCGAGAAGCCAAGCGCAGCCTCACGGTCCCATCTGTCAGCCGCAAGGCTGTAAATAAGAGGGACAAACAGTCCCTGGCGGCGGGTGGCTGCTCGCAGCCTTCAGGAGAATGAAAGCCCGGGAATAAATAAAGCTTGGAATTGATTGCGAGCTAAAAGAGTGATGGTAGAAGCCAAAGTCCAGGGTGTCCAGGGAGGAAGAAATCCTCCGCTCCACCAGATTTTGGCAAGAGAAAAATGTCTTTATTTTCTCCGAGTGTTTCCTGGGAACTTCCCAAGGTGTGGTCTTGAACGTTGTTTTAGGCTGGGATAAAATACTTTCGGATTTGCTTTTGCAGCCGAGCAGCGGAGGGAGACGCTCCATCGCGCCGCCTCCTTCCCCAGCAGCATGGGCACAGGGAATCCCGCCAAATCAAAAGGATGGTTTGGGTGGCTTGGTTGGGTTTGGGATTTGGGGTTTTTTTTTTTTCCCCCAGAAATTTTGCAGCCAGCCGTAAACTGGGAATTCCCCATTTCCAGCTGCGTGTTGGAGGCCAGGAGATGCCTGGCCTGGGGAAACGTCCCCGGGTGGGTGTCTCCTGCCAGGATCAGCCAAACCTCTGTTGCCTACCCCTGATGGAGTAATAGAGCAGGGTTCCCAATGTCCACCCTGTGGGACAGAGCCACCCTGGATGGCTGTCCCGGGGGGGAATTCTGCCCTCCTTTTTGCCACCAGAGCTCTCCCTGACTCTCTCCTAGGGCGAGAAGGGCAGCGTGGGCGACCTGGGCCAGCAAGGGGATGATGGCTTCAAGGTGCGTGAAAGGGTTTTGCTCTTTTTCCTCCCTCCCCTTGGTCCCTTGTCACTCCGTGTGACGCCCTGACCCATCTCCTAGGGCAAGCCGGGACCCCACGGCGTCCCTGGGAGGACGGGACCCAAGGGACAGCAGGTAAGGGCAGGGTGGAGAGGGACGGCAGGAACCGAGATGATTATTTGGGGTGAATTCCTCATTTTTTTTCTCTGCAAAATCCCCCTGGGGAAGGGGCTGGGTATAGAAGGACGTGGGGCTGGGGGACGCCCCGTGCAGTGCCCTGACCTCCTCCGGTGTCTTTGCAGGGTGACGCTGGTCCCCCCGGCCCGCGGGGACACCCCGGCATCCCTGGGACACCGGTGAGTCCCCTTCCCTCCCGGCAGGTTTGGGATTCACTCTTGGTCCAGCAGGGGTTACACTGGGATGAGGTTTTGATCCCACCTTCCTCCCTCTGAGCTGGGTCTTGTCCTTCTCTTCCAGGGCTTGTCCGGACCCAAAGTAAGTAGTGGGGAGCGCGGGGAGCCGGGCTCAGCCCTGCCGTGGGGCACGTCCCCTCCTGCTCTCTCCCTGGGGTGCAGGGTGGCCCCACGGGGCACCCTTGGGTGCCACTCAGCACGGCAGCATCTCATCGCCTTGCTTTTCTTCCCTCCTGCGCCTCCTCCTTCGCCAGGGGCTGAAAGGCTTCCCGGGGCTGCCGGGACCCAAGGGCACGCCAGGACTGCCGGTAAGCGGAGCCGCTAATGTCCCTCATGCCAAAACTTCCCAATTCCTCCCCCAAATTTGGCAGCGAGGTCCCACCATGCCACGCCATGGGGACAGCCGGCTGCTGGCACCTTTGGAGGAGCTCCAAAAGGAACCGGGGGCTGGGGGGG